>JACSZP010063645.1:0-11426 GCA_016161895.1 Pinna nobilis
CAATAAGTGTATTTTTTGGCATGTAGGTACTTCTGAGATAGAGTATAAATGTAATTAACTATATAAGTTAGCCTACTTCAGGCCTTTTACCGGTATGCGGTGATGTCTTAAATTCAAGTGTATCAAAGTATAATCGAATTATTAGAGACAAAGTTGTTGTATTGCTTGTAAAAGGTGCACTGATCTCATGATCTTGGAGGTACTGATCGTAATTTATACCTTGACGTCGATGTCCAGAAATCCACCCTCTGCAACTTCAAACATCAAACTCATTTTGGTTCCTGATGTTACTTTATCGAAGAAGCATTCTTCGGCATGGGCATCGATATTTACGAAATAGCCTTCAATAGATTTTAAACTTATAAGCGATACTAAAATCGCAGATAAACTGTGCAGAATGTTCATACTGAGACGAAGAATGTGTTTGTTGATTTTGATAGTAACACGTCGCCTTCGTTAGCACGTCAGCGTGAACAGGATGCCACGTAATGCCGGTTTGCGCATGTTTTGTATGTCCCGCAGTGAATATTTATATTTAATTTCCTAAATAAAGTATAAACATTACAGATAATAGTTATTTATAGAAATACAAAACACAAATAAAATACAAGTACCATATATTATCAGATTCGAAGTTTTACACAAATAATTATATATGCACAAGATACATTCTAATGCGGACAAAATGTTATTTTTACGATATCTGACTCAACCGTACGTTTGGATGTTCCAATTTGTATTAAAATAGGCTTTTAATTTCAAGCGTAAAATTTACATTGAAGCAATCAATGGACTGGTCAGGTGCTCCAGAGATAGCTTGACAGAACGAAGTAAACAATAATGAAATGTTAAGACTCAGTTGAATTTCCAATGGATCCGTATATTGAGAGGAGAGATATAATGGCAGATGAATCATTCGAAAATGTGACGGTATCAGATGTATACGATCAGGCATCTGGGATCGGAAAAGAATTCGAGAAACTGATCGACTGCTATGGTGTTGATGCAGTAACTGATCTGATGCCAAAAGTGATAAAATCTCTGGAACAGTTAGAACTTCTGGCAGGCAGATATGAGAAGGAGAGCACAGAAATAAATGAGCTAAGATTAACTATTGACAAACTTGAGTCAGAAAAGGCAGAGAGAGCACAAGAAAGATTAAGATACGAAGAGGTATGAATAAATTTAATTCATTCATCAAACAGTCATGGGAGGGCGGATGCATCAAATAACCCTTCAGACCACAGGCACTTGTTTCTTTAAATGGGGGTCGAGAATTACATGCAGTTAAGAGGAAGGTGGTCAACTAAAATGTTGTAAAGTGGTGACACCTCGCTCAGAAAAATCATTACTGTCGGCGATTTGTACCATCAATCCACTTGTACTTTACTTTGTTCTCATCATCATACATTCATCTTTCACCTCATACATGTTACAGAAATCCCTTAGTAGCCCCTAACTCACAAATCTCAAACTTATTTACACTTCGAATCAACCCACATACATGTAAGTAATGCAATTGTTTTTATAACTGCTTCTGTTTTTTTGTGCAGTTTTGCGCCTTTGATTGGTTCATTATACATGTACGAGGTCCACCGATTTCAAACAAACAGTTTCACTTTTACTTTGCCGAATGACCAATCTTTAATTTCACTGCACAAAAAAACGAGGCAAAAGTATCAAAATAAAGATGCATGATTATTTCACCCCAAAACTTCTTAGAATATCTAAAACACAGAAAAATGTATCAAAATACGAACAATTCCTAAGTAAATAGTATGTACAAAGAGATGATAAAAAGGGATTGGAAGTGACATATTAAGGCTTTTAAGCCAAGGTGTAGACATATACATGTAGAATGAAACAGTTACTCCTGCTTCTAGTGACTTCTTATCCAGTTTCGGTACTTTTTGTCTTAAATAACAACAGCCTGGTGACGTCACAATCAGATTTTTGCACATTAGTTTTTATATGGTGTGGCACTTTCTCTGTGGTGATTGGTCTACATACCAGTATATGCTTTTAGTGAACTTATTAGTGCACGTCCTATCGCGTGTGTGTCTATATTGTCGTAGTATAGACTTTTTATCACACTTTTATTATTATCAGCAAACTGCGCAGAACCGGTGCCACTTTAAGATTTTCAAAATGGTGATTGGGATTCATATGTTGATACTCCAATGAGGTTCTCCTATATCAGGAGGAAAATCTTAACAGAACAGAACTAGCCCATCTAATTTTCAAACTGAAACAAGGTTACAATGGACTTTGAGAAAGGCAAAAATTGTAGAAAAGAGGCATGGTCAAATAGGTCCAGATTTGGGGAGAGAGAGAGACGTTGAAAATTGAAAAAGAAATTTTTTTTTATGGATACATACAATGTATGTAACAGTTTTCCTTTTTGATATATAAAAGACAATTATGAATTACAATCACTGAAAATAAATATCTTTTAATAAAAACTTATTCATTTAATTTATATGAAACATGTTGATTAGGTATGCCTGGGTGTTGAGTAAATTTTGAAAGCTACTGTACACTGTGATAAGTGCAGTGAGAAAATTCTTTAAGGTCTAAAGACATGCAGTGTCTCCTTCAATAGATCCTATAGTTGACCTAAATCTAACCACTAATTCAAAGAAGAAGACTCCATCGTCCTCAATACCGTACGCAGTGTTCTCCCCAGGCCCATATACAGTGTAATAGCGCGGTGGTACCACCTCGCTATTCTTCTCCACCACCAAGCTATCTGAATCACCCCCACCCTATTTTTCTCTACCACCACCCTTTTCATTTACATATCTGGCAATTATTAACCAAGTTAGAGTGATTTACAGCTTAAATTACATACAAGTATTATTAATGATGCACCTTAATGGGTAACAATGCTATAAACTACTGTGTGGGGCAATTTATATGTTTAGTCCTCCCCTCTTTAGGTTTTACCATTTAGGCATTTAACATATGCGTAAGTACCACCACGCTATCCAAAATTTCTGGGGAAAACACTTCGTACGTACATAACACAAGTAGTCTATATTGTGATAGATCAAACAGTTGACCTAAATCTAACCACTAACTCAAAGTCGAAGTCTTCAGGGTCCTAAATGCATTGTATATGAATTGCATTCAGCATGAGTTTATATGTTTCTTTACTGCTACAGCAGTTGTACTTCTGTAAAGTGTACCAAGGTACTTGTTTGAATCCAGATTTACTTGTTAAATGAACCACATTGTACACTTATTTGATATGTAGTGTGATTCATGACATGAGTGTTAGTATTACTGATATTGATGATGGTATTGATCATGTTAATGACTAATTGTTGTTAGATAACAAATACAAACATCTGGCCTTGTAAACTAAAGCCAGTATTTTATTGTCTTTTGTACAACATTTGATGTTCCTTGTGATTTACATTTTGTTTACTGATCACATACACATGAAACAATGATACCTGTAGAACAGTAAAAAGCAGACATGTACAAATGTACATGTAATACTGTCAATACCAGGGAGTTTCCATTCATCATATTGTGACCAATGTAGATTAATATGGAGACACTTGGGATGATGTTATTGATTATAATGGCCTCCAACAGGACAACCAAGATGTAATCTATAGAATAATAATATGATCTACTATTGAACCAGGGTGAAATCTTATTTGTTGAATGTCCTTACTGTCTGTCTGAAGACACAAGACCATATCTATAGGTGACAGTCCAAAGACACAAGACTATATCTATAGGTGACAGTCCAAAGACACAATACCATATCTATAGGTGACAGTCCAAAGACACAAGACCATATCTATAGGTGACAGTCCAAAGACACAAGACTTTAATTATAGGTGACAGTCCAAAGACACAAGACCATATCTATAGGTGACAGTCCAAAGACACAAGACCATATCTATAGGCGACATATCTGTTAGAGGCAATCAACAGACACAATATCCATTAATTGCAGTTTATTGACTTGAGACAATATCTATAAGGATCATTCCACAGTCAGAACACCATATCTGTTAGTTGGTGTCTGTACACATAAGATTGTACATGTACCGGTATCTGGCTGTTATGACAGTCTATAAACATCAGAAAATATCTGTTAATGGTAGTCTGACCTTAATTGGACTTTTCTGTTTGTAGGAGCTTATTCAGATAGAGGAGAATTGGCAGAAGGAATCCAGTGAACTATTACGAGCTGTATCCAGGTTACAGGAAGAAAACAGAAGATTACGAGACAACCTAGTGGACACACAAGAGGCTGTGAAAGAGGAAGTAGCAGCTGTAGCAAAACGTAACTCTCCATAGCTTTTATTTTGTCTTGCTTTTTTTGTCACATTAGTGTTGGTTTAAGAACTGATACTGCTCAATGGACCCAAATGTTAAGCACAGGCCAAGATTTTAAAGTTTCCTACTGACATTGAGTGACTTCTCCATACAAGTGTAAGATTAATAAGCAGGACTTTAATCAACAACTGGACTTTTCCTGTGCAATGACATTTCTCTGTTAATTGTATAACTGATATATAATGACCTTCTCATCACTTGTTGTTAATACATCCATTCAAGAGTTTTGTAAACAATGTTAGCATGAATGGGTTCTTTTGTTATTGTTGGACAGTATAGTAAAGAAGAGAACTCATTGTTCATTGACAGAAACGGAAGAAAAAGAGATTGAAGTGCTAACAAAGCTTAAAGAAACAGTAGACAAACAAAGAGAAGAGTTACGGAAGTATAAGTGGGATAGTCAGCAGAAGACGCAGGACTGTGATGCTGTAAGTCTATCTGATAATTAGGAAGTATTACAAGTAGCTCTCTGGCTATATTATCAAAATAACTGAACACTCAACAGCACTAATGGCATTGTGTAAAGAATATTCAAAGTCATACAAGTCATGACATGAGGTCAGGGGAGTCAACATGGTGCAGCATATGACACAATATTATGACTTTATACATTCCACATGGCAAAGCACCAAAGTAATTGATCAGCCTACAGTAATTGTGATGCGGTATAAAGAATACTCAAAATCATACAAGTCACTTATACGGGGAAATCAACATACAATGTACTACAACATATAGTAACATGGCTACATCAAATCATATGTTCCATATAGGGAATCATCAAAGTACTTGTAACCCAAGCAGGAGTTATGCATTTACTACACATAGCATAGAGCTCCACCAAGGCTATCAAGGGTCATTTTAATTTCCAGAAAGAAAAAGAAATTTGTCATTTCATTATCTGAAATTAGCAGTTGAACATCCATCTCAAGTAGCTTTAACTTATGTGGTGCTATAATTGAATGCCTTTGTTAGCACAAATGGCTGTTGACCAGTGAGGATTCTTTAATATGCAAACACCTGCAATGACAGGGGACATCAAGTTTTACTGTCACCTGAAGTGCACAAAAAGCTGAATCACTCTCCTAGGGGCCCTGAACCCACAACACCATGATATAATGGCAAACACACTACCACTGATTAATTAGCTAGAGAGAAAGAAATCTGAAAGTCTTATCAGTTATATACATGTATTGGTATCATTGTCAGGTAACAATACATACACAGGGCTCGGAATTTTTCCTAGGTGGTCCACAGGGCCGCTAGCTTAAAATATCTACTGGCCCCACCAAAAATCTACTGGCCCACATTAAAAACAAAATTGTTTGATTTTTTTTTAAGTAGAAATACAGTGTGAATGACAGGATACTTTCATTTATGATAAAAAAAGGGAATATATTACTTTGGTAAATTCAAATAGGCATAATTTAAGTAAACAGAGTGGCCTTTTCTTTTCTGAATTTCTGCTGGACAATTGGTCCAGTTAAGATGAGAATTTTACTAGCCCAATGGATTATTTACTGGCCACGGGCCAATGGACCAGTGCTAATTTCGAGCCCTGATACATGTAAATGATAACTCATATATGTATATGCTAGGATTATGCTATTTATGTACAATTCTTTACTCTGTATAATACAATTTTGTTCATCAAAACCATTTTGATTTATACAGTGTAAGGGATTTCCAGATTACATGTTAGTAAAGGAAGTATCATTTTCTAGTATTCCTGTAAGATAATAGATGCTTCATTCCAGATGAAAATTTAAGTAAACAAAGGTAAACATGAGCATTGACTGCTTTTTCATGTTTACAATTATCTAAATTCACTCTTTTCAGTTACAAGCGCAGCTAGATCAAGTCGTGAAAATGAATACAGATTTAAGGCGGAACAATAATTTACAGCGCAAACAATCACACACGCTTTTAGAAGAAAAAAGCAACCTAGAGGCCAAACTTGTAGATAAAGAACAACAAATTAACAAAATCACAGAATTACTTAAAGAGCAGGAAAGTCAGGAAGATATAAGCAAGCCCAAAGTACCAAAAGAGGAGGCAGTTCATCCTCTTCATGAAGTGGTAAGTGTTTAGTGATGATATACTGTTAGCCTGGCTAGGTTTTGTACAATACTGCACATGGTAAGTGTTAAGTGATGATATACTGTAAGCCTGGCTAGGTTTTGTACAATACTGCACATGGTAAGTGTTAAGTGATGATATACTGTAAGCCTGGCTAAGTGTTATACAACACTGCACATTGTAAGTGTTTAGTGATGATATACTGTAAACCTGGCTAGGTTTTGTACAATACTGCACATGGTAAGAGTTTCGTGAGGATATACTGTAAGCCTGGCTAGGTGTTATACAACACTGCACATTGTAAGTTTTTAGTGATGATATACTGTGTACCTGGCTAAGTGTTATACAACACTTCATGTGGTAAGTGTTTAATGAAGATATACTGTAAGCCTGGCTAGGTGTTATACAACACTGTACATTGTAAGTGTTTAGTGATGATATACTGTAAGCCTGGCTAGGTGTTATACAACACTTCATGTGGTAAGTGTTTAGTAAAGATATACTGTAAGCCTGGCTAGGTGTTATACAACACTGTACATTGTAAGTGTTTAGTCATGATATACTGTAAACCTGGCTAGGTGTTATACAACACTGTACATGGTATGTGTTTAGTGATGATATACTGTAAACCTGGCTAGGTGTTATACAACACTGTACATGGTAAGTGTTTAGTGATGATATACTGTAAACCTGGCTAGGTGTTATACAACACTGCACATTGTAAGCAGGGGTGCGGAAATAGGGTGCCTGACTTGCCCGACCTGTTACGTTGGATACTCGGACAAGTGAATTTTTGCCATTTACTTGTCCACGGACAAGTAGTGTTTTAATGAGGTCAAAATTTGTTATGAACTGGAAACTTGAAAAAATGAATTAAATTCAACATTGAAGTATCCATAACGTTCACTGTTTGTAATATCGCGCTTAAATTACTTACCCAAACGTAGTGTTGTAAGCGCCTGTCAATGTTTTTAAAAACAGATCGCTGGGGAAACTCAACGTGAAAATACACAGTATTTATTCCTTTTGAAAATTGTAATTCTTGTTAATTCCTTTATATACAACCATAATGTTTCTTGTTTTATTAAGGACAAACCAGAAATTCATGTCTTTTAGTTTAATTTGAGACGTGTTAAACTTGATGCAAACATCTCGATTTCAGGCGTGACAAGGATTCCCCAGTGAACTATTTTTAGAAACTGCGGCAAATTTTGCAGTGCAGTTTGACATTCCATCAAAGCGTAAATGTAGGCCTATCATCAGATATCATTACGTTGCTATTGGTGAATTGTTAAGGCATGTGCACAATGGTGCTCGGACCCTTAATCTGCAAAGTTTTGTTTGCATCAAGCGACAAACTAAGGTGAGCAAATAGAATGCTTCGTTACCCGAATAACAAAGGGATCAGGTGATCCCACACCGCATAGAAAACTTAATTTTAAGTCAGAATGAGAAAGATAGAGATTACGATCAAAAACGAAAATGTCTATTTCAGCCACAATGGCTAACAGACTTTCCATGGCTTGAACTTGAAGACATTGACGAAACTCAAACTGCACACTGCAAAATTTGACGTCTATAGGCCTACCTTACTATTGCTGATCACAAATCTACTCTGTTCATTGGCAAACATATCGAAAGAACGTTGTCAAGAAATGAAAAATCATCATGCATTCTTAAAAAAAAAAAAAATTTAAAACCAGACAGTCTTGATAAGGCTTTAGCCAGGATCGATAAAGCAGAACTAGAGAGGTACAAAATTTCTTTGATACTGCTAATTATCATTATAAAAAAAAAATTATTTAAACAACAGATTCGCTGTCAATCTGTGGGTTCATGACCTCATTACTATGCACAATACCCGCCTTCACATAACAGTTGTGGTGAATAGTGGTGGGCGTCACACACTTCCATGCTCTGTATAGCCAATTAATAGCACTCAGCAAGTTAATTACGGCTTCCGTTTTTCGCTCGTGGCATTTCAACAGGTACTCAATCATAAATCGACGATATTTTTGCTTTAGGTTTTGTATAATCCCCTGATCCATTGGCTGTAGCTTCGATGTTGTATTAGGGGGGAGGAAGATGATTTGTATTGACTATAGGCCGTCGATTTGTGGATGGGCTGCGCAGTTGTCAAGAAACATGAGAACTTTACGGCCCTGTCTCTTAAAATACCGATCCTGCTCCAACACCAATTCCCGGAATAAATCACTGACCATCCATGCCTTTTTATTTGCATGGTAATCTACTGGCAAACTCTTGGCCTGTTTAAAACATCTTGGATTTTTTAATTTTCCAACAACCAGAAGTTTAAGTTTTTCGGTTCCAGAGGCATTAGCACAGACCAGAACAGTTACTCTATCCTTAATTTTTTTTCCGCCATGATAGTTCTCACCTTTCACTGTGAGGGTGCGGTTCGGTGTAAGTTTGAAAAATAAACCCGTTTCATCGGCATTAAAAACGTCATCAGGGCTATAATCTTTAATGATTGTTTGGAATTTTTTCTGCCAGTTGTCTACAACATCTTGTGAAACTGCAGCACTTTCCCCGGCAGCGACTTTACTTGAAATTCCTCTCCTTTTTTTAAACCTCTCAATAAATCCATTTGGTGCCTTGAAGTTTTCGTATCCCAGATCTTTTGCTAATTCCTCTGCTTTGACTACAAATATGGGTCCGTTTATGGGAATGTGTTTATCCCTTACATTATGAAACCATTTAAACAAGGCCTCCTCTATTTCGGCATAATTTGCAACACGGAAGTATTTCCGATTAGGACTGTATGTCCCGGCATTAAATGCAGTTTCTATTTTGCTCCAATTGCTCAAAATTGTACTTAAAGAATTTTGTGGAATTCCGTATGCATTAGCAATTTCCTTTTTTGTTTGTGAACTTGCATCAACATCCTTGAATCTGGTATTTTGTTTCAAGATCTCAAAGTTTTCTTTTTCATGGTGTGCTGGACATCTTAACGCATCTGCAGTTAACACAGGTATGATGAATTATAAAACAACATTAATGAACAGTTTTCACAATCATTTATTCAAAACTATAAACATGTTTATAGAACAACATTCATGATAGATTTTCAAAACAATAGACACGGTGTTTACACAGCCGACTAGACCGCCACACTTAGCCCTTGGGGAGCCTCAAAACCATATCGTTGAAAGCGATAATTGGTATATGCCGACTTCGTATATAGCAGGTAAGAAATACATAGAGTATATAGAGACCTTGGCAGGGGATTTTATTTGACTTCGTATAATGCGGTAAATCGTTAAATCCGATGTCGTAAAATGAGGAGTTTACTGTATACTGTAAGCCTGGCTAGGTGTTATGCAACACTGAACATGGTAAGTGTTTAGTGATGATATACTGTAAGCCTGGCTAGGTGTTGTACAACATCGAACTTAATGAATGTTTAGTGACAATATATTTTAAGCCTGGCTAGGTGTTTAACAACAACAAATGTTGGTCATAACATGTGATGAGGATTTTCAGTGCTTTATTTTTAGCTATTTATGGTTATATTTCTTTTTAGATTTGACTTATTCTCAGATCTTGGTCTTGTTATGGAGTCTCTGATTAGATACTGATTATTTTGACCTTTGATCTGTTTTTATATTTTCATTTGCTGTGTAGGAAGTAGATGAGGATAACAACCTTGCATCAGATTTACCTCAGTTCCCTCCAGGTGCCCCACAAGCATTACCTCATGGTGTAGAGGATGTCCCAGAAGAGGAGGAGGGTGAGAATATGGCACATTTACAGGACAAACTGAGTATGATTGGCAAAATGGTGATAGATATAACCGACCCTAATCGTCCACGCTTCACCATGAATGAGCTGCGAACTGTACTGATGGAACGAAACGAACTAAAATCAAAACTAATAGAAGTGGAGGAAGAACTAGCCATGTTTAAACCAAAGTAAGATCATCTCCTAACAAGGAGTGGACATTCTTTTTACTTTAACATAAACCTTTAATTAAAAACACATTTAACACATTTTCTGAGCAAAAATAGAAACAAATACAATAACTGCTTGTATCTTTGTATCTCTGAATATGACATTTTAAGGCTTAAGGTAAGAAGGAAAATTTTCTTATCAATTATGAATGTTCTCTGTAAACAGTAGTCCATCTTATCTATAACAAATGAAGTAGCTGTCTTTGTTATTTACTTGTACAGTAAAATAAATTGTTATTACCTGTAGCTAAGTTCATTCCTTAGTTTACCAAAGACCGACTTAGAGGATGATTTGAAGAACAATAAAGAAACAGAAATAGTGCATGGATATGAGTGGTTTGTGTGTCTGTATTGGCATTGAGTAATGTTATGAGTATCTTGTTTGCATTCTTGTTTGCTGTTGATAAAGGTTGTACACAATATTTTGATTTGTGTCATGAATGATCCTTCACATGTGTGTGTGACATTATGCATGTCCATATGGAATATTACAGCATCATTTACTTCTGATGATATTGAGATTGTTGTGTTACTTACTAACAATGGTAGACAATATCAGTGATGGCGACCACACATACATAGTATCAACTGACATCAGCAGTGTACACAAATTACCTTTCTGTTGAAAAAAAATAACAAAGAGGCCACTGAAAGAGATTTGTGTGATACTTTTGCCTGTTTGTTGCACAGAACTTATGGATCACTAGGTCTGATATGATTTAAGATCATCAAATAAGGCCTTTAAGACAGATCTCTGTGGTATATTTGCTGGGTAGTTATTCAGCAGTAATGATAATGATGTCTGCAGACATTGCTATTAACATTCTTAATCTGTTCTTCAGTAGTATCAAAATCTGATATATCTGGTATACAGACACAATGTGAAACTCTGGAAGGAATGAAAAATTGGCAATAAAGTACAAAATCTGAATATCAATAACTGTTGTAAAGTTGTTGTCAGTACAAAGTCTGAGTAATCATAGCAAAGTTGTCAGTACAAAGTCTGAGTAACCATAG
>JACSZP010063652.1:0-10480 GCA_016161895.1 Pinna nobilis
AGCTCCTCACTAAAAATTGGCTGTAGTATTATCAGCTTCACCGATGTCATCATTGAAAAACAACTCCTCGGCTGTGGGCATCTTAAATATCTAAGCATAACCTCGGCATAATGAGAAAGTCGCAGATCTTAACTGTGACGTAGCCAGCAGACGAACACAATCAGAACAAAATGACGGAGCCTACACTGAGTGACAGTCACTGTCAACGTTTTTTTTTTATCTTGTAATGATATATTATGCTCGTTAAGAACAAACAAATAAATTTATAATTTGTATTTATTAATGTTGAAATTTCAGAGTCTTGTATTTACAAAACCATTAGATTGTAATATAAATAGAAAGGGTTTCCCCGATATTTATGTATTCATCCGTCAACTTGAAGTAAAGCGGTTTTCTTCGGTAAAACTCACGCGCCTCACTGTTTTCATTACATGATAAACATTCACGTTCAATATAGTTGCAATGAAGGAAATTGCAGTCGGTATGTAAATATTTTAAAATCATTCGAAGACACACTTATTGCATTATACTAATAGTCTTAACCCATTAACCCCCTGAAATACAACAGACTCTTCAGTAAATCAACGATATGGGTGAATTCAAATGTGTCTCTAGGGGTGAATGGGTTAAATTACATGTATATATCATGTACAGTCTAGCCTCATTAATCCAGATGCAAATAGTTTAGTTGCTTCATCTTCTGGACAAAATTTGTTCAGAACAAAATTTTTAATTTGTATTGGCCATTATGATAGGTAGATCCTATGTTTCAGAAATATTGATGCTTCAACTACATGTATTTCATTTTATTAGGGAAGACCAAATTTAAATGAATGTAAATACAAAAGGTCAAAATTTAATCAGCAAAACAATTAAAAACCTTTCATTTTATGACTACAGTGTAGGTTTGCCAAATTTCAAAGAGATGTAAAAAAAAAAACCACTCAATTTTACAGTGCTGGATTGTTGACAAGTGTTATGAGGTACATGTACATGTAGGCCTATATTGAAGTGTACATAATCATGTACGTTGTAGGTATTTTGGTCTTACAATATTGAAGCTTAATATATTCTGGTCAAATTTATGCTTATCATCAGATTGAAGCTTTATATTTTTTGGTCTAATTCATGCTCATTATGCAGATATTTTCAGTATTGTCTCAGTTCACTCAAATATTTGTGGCATATTTCATCAATATTAACTTGTATAGTGTCATTTCACATTGCTTTTAATACAGATTTTGTATATTTTGATAAAGTTTATTGATTAGCCATTATGATTGATACATGCTGATTTGGGTTTTATTTTCAATAAAGACTATTGATTATAACCTTTGAATTCATATCTGTTTTGTTTTATTGTTTATCTGGGGGATTAGTTTTAAGTTTGATTGAGAGAGCTGGTCATTGCTTTGAGAGAGCTGGTCATTGCTCTGTGTTAGAGTTTTCACCTTTGAACCTGACAGTCCAGGGCTTATCTGGATATGATCACTTATTCCTATCCTTTGGATGAAATTGTTGGTTGGTTGTATTGTAAATTGTTTAACGTCCCACTCAAAAATATTTCACTAATATGTATATGGAGATGTCGCTGTGTTGATGGAGGGCAAAAAATTTTGCCTCTGCTTGGCACTTCAATTGTACATGTATGGCCGTAAAGCAAGGACAGTTCTTTAATGTGCCAACAACTACTGTGACATGGGACTTTGGTTTAGGATGAAAATGTACATAATGGGGTCCTTTTGTTTGAGTGGCGTCATCTTGTTGAAGATTTCTTGATGGTCAGGGGCTGCCGTGGCTCAGTGGTAAGTGTATCTGATCATGAGGTAATTGGTTTGAACTCAAGCTGTGGACCAATTGGTTTTTCCAGTCTTTTTGAAAGAGACGTATAAAAACTTATTAAGGTCCCTTGGTGCAGTAGGTTTCAACTTGTTAAAATTCCTTACCATTCATTGGCCATACATGTAGGTGCTCATGAGGCAACAGTAAATGACGGCATATTTGTGTAAGAAAACGACGATGCAGAATCAATAAGGGATCACAATACATGGTGCTTTTTGGATAAGAGTAAAAATTGTACAATGTACTATAAATTTAAGTAAATTCTTCACAAGAATTTTTTTCCTGCATTTCTATTATTTGCCAGACTATGTCATTGCAGTGTGTTGCCTTGTGTAAAATGTCAATTTGCCCTAAGAAGTTTTTAGAAAATCAATAAAAACACAACTTTTCACATGTAGGTATAGGAAATTAATGTTTCTTGCGTATTTTGTTTTACAAATATATATACCGTTCTCGAATTTGCCGGAAAATTACGCGTTACTCCGTTCCGGTTTAATAATTATAAATCCAGAGTTCGTCAGTGCGCATGCGCAGTTTACAGTCTTCTATGGAAACCTACGATGGCGGACATGTGATAAGATTTCGTGCTTGTGTTAGGTAAAAATGTGCATATCTGCTGATATCTTGTAAGTTTTCGTCAGTTGCTGTGCTAAATTCCTTTTTTGTTTTGTATTATGTATTTATCCTAATTCAAATAGCGATATCATGGCGATTTCTGCAATGTTTACCCTTCACTTGTATCTTACGAAAAAAAAAAAAAAATGTTTGTGGTTTTAACTTTTAGCTGACATTAGTCTTAGAATCTTGTCTTGAGCCACGTAACTCTTGTGCATGCAGTAGCCTAGTAATTATAAATACTAGCCTGCCAATATACCACTCTTCGCCTTTCAGTTTTGAAAATTAGTCTGGCAAGCACCTGGATACTCATAAATTTTACTTTTTTTTTTGCTTTACAATGTACATCATAGTCCATACTCGACAATCTTTCAGTCATATGGTGGCAACAGATATTTATTGGTGGTGTAGACAGCCTGGTTACAAATGTACCCAGAAAGAGACCACCAGCCATCCACAAGTAAACTGGCAAATTTTCTCACACAATCATGTACTGTAGGTTCCAGTTGGGGCTCGAACCCGTGCTGATAAGAGGTGAGAGACTGAATGATTTAAAGTGCAATGCTCTAACTATTCGGCCACGGAAGCCCCCATAAAATTTTCAAAAAAGTGCATACATATCTATTTGTTTGTTGACTGGGTTTATTTTTGTTCGACATCCCAGTCAAGAATTTTTCTCTTATTTTGAGATACCGTGGTATGCTAGTAAAGGGTACAAAATTAGGCCTATGCTAGGCATGTGTGGTCATTGAATGAAGAGGATTCTTTAATGAAACTGACACCTTCAATGAAATGGGACATCGGTTTTCACTGTCTCTTCTGAAGGACAAGGACAGCCAACAACAGCTGAGCACAACGCCAGATTAAGTGTGTTCCTGCAAAATTTATGCTGCGACCCAAAGGTTGTTTCATCAAGTGCTGTAATCAGGAGAGCTGTCTACCTTATTAATACTAGGTGATGTAACATTTCAACCATTTGTATCACTCAGTAGGCCTGAAGTGTTTTCTTTCTTTTAGAATTGGAATGACTCACTGACTACATCATGCCGATATCAAAGATACCAATCATCCATAAGTTTGGGATTATTTCCCACAGTCAGAGACTAGAGCTGCAAGAGAGGCTACTGAAGCAGTCCTACCTACAGACAGTGAATAGCCAGAAAATCATTATCAAATCCAGGTATAGTTATACTACCGGTAATGTGTATAGTGGTGTAATTGTAGCGTGTATGCTAGGACACCCAGGCAGTGTTCAAAAAAAAAAAAAAGAAGGAAAAAAGGTACATTTACCGAAACCTAGCTACATGTACCTTTGAGGATTGCCAAATCACCTTAGGAATGTTTCTTTTTGTGATTCAAGGACCCCTACATAAAAAAAGTAGGCCTACCCACTTTAATTTTGCATAGCTACGGCACAGATAGCCGTCTTTTTGAGTTATCGCTGGTGTTTGTTTGGTATTTCAATAAGTGTAAAAGGAAAACCTGTTTATGTGCTTAATAATGTTCATGTATGCACTTGTATCTAAACATGTCCACAGTTAGCGGTTTATTAATGACAATCTAATAACATCCAAGATTGCCTTTGACAAATCATCAGATAAAACTTTAAAAATTTCCAATCACTTTATACATGAAAAAGAGCTAGGTAAACACTTGTATCAGATTTCTCGATTACCTTTACAGGTGAGAAATAGCCAAGTAAACGATTGTATCAGATCTTATCCAGTCAGGGTGAGATAAGGCTGGTGTTAACCTGTATTTTATCACAAAATTAAGTTATACACTTGGTACATTGCCGGAGAGCACTAAAACATCTTTCAGTCTTTGAAATTTCCATATTTGTGATTTTTAAATATAATCTAATCATATTTGTTTCTTACCTCATATCAATCTGTTGTCCTGTTAAAAACCTGTTTGTTCAATACTACATTAATATTGATATGAACTTCGTATATCTAGGAAAGAACCCAAAACAAACTATTTCTGTGTACAAGGATAATGACTTCAAAATTTATCCTGATGTTTGAGAACTGTTTTACTCTCCTATCTTCATGTACATATGAACATTGTATTTTTCTGGTTGATTTAAGTAGAAAAAAAATTAGCCATTATCATTTCTTTTTTTTTTTTAAAGTAAAAATCCACTAGAAGTAACAGAGGAATTCATTGGCAATTACAATAATGCCCAGAACTTGGATGATCGGGAGAAATATGAAGCTATGGCACATAAGATGCTGGAGAGGTCAAAAGTCAGTTCTCGTACACTTAATTTGTAAATTTGTCAATGTTCACAATTTAAAGCTAACCTGTTATGATATATATTATGCACATGTACATGTACTGCTACATTATTCAGCTAACCTAAGGAGTGATAAAGTTTCACAATAAGATATACTTGCCAAGTCTCTCTCATTAACAGGAAGATATTGTAAGTTTTACTGTAAATTTTTACTAATTTCTAATAAAAAAAAAAACGTGTCTCTTTCATAAAAAGAATTCTGTTAATTCTTAGTAAAGTTTAGAGTATCCCCCAGGCATTGAAAAGTGTCCCTATAGTATTTTTTTCATGGTTGGCAAGTCTGCAATTAACTCGATCCATTGACCAATATCACAACATCAAGTTAAATAAATTAGGAAGTTTTGATACATAGTTTTTTGTGTGTAAATTAAAGTTCACTATAAATGCTTATGTTTAAATTGATTTAATAGCGGAGAGCAGGATTACGGAATAATGGAACTGGACCGTATGTTAATCTACCCATGGCTTGGACAGAGTTAGCACAACTAGCCCAGTGTAAAGGAAAGATACAGGAGGGTAGGTATATGTATACCTGGATGTCTAATAAGCTTAGATACAGGATGGTAGATTTTAATTAGAGCCCTATATGTGATACTTGGTTGGCTTGATCATTTGGAAGATTGGTAAATTCATAGGTGAACAAAACAATTCTAGGTAACCTCTTTTTGTTGTTTTGATCTTTACTATAATCTGAAACATCTAAGAATAATCTTCATTGTTGAAGACCGGCCATTTTAGTGAATTTTAACAAAGTCCATGCAAGTAAATACCAAGTATTATTTTCAAAAATCATTAATTTGACATGATCACCAAAATCCAAAAAAAGTTGTTAAACACAGAATTTAATTGAGCTCTTAAAACTCAAGATAGTGATAATTGAAATTGGAAGTTTAAATCTAAGTTTTGTTTTTAAAACGACCCTTTCATATGCTAAATGATATGTTGCTGCTTGTAAGGTAGGGATTATAAAATTATAATTGTCAAAGAGTTATCTCCACTTTGCATGATTAATGAACACTTGCTATATGTTAAAGTCTGACATACTTGTAAATTTACAGAAATTTATCAGTGCTGTTTTTGCTACAAAGATGCCTTGCACATTAAAAAAAAAAAGTTGAATTCCTGTCTTTGATACAGAAAATTCCCCCGTTAAAGATGAATATTTACAACAAATGAATGTATTTGATATTTTTCCCTACTTATAGAAAAAAGTAGTATAATCAAATTGCTTGATTACTATGAAATAAATTGAGACTGATGCAGACCCTATGTTCCATGACTGAGAAAAACTTATTGAGATATTGACTTTAACTTCTCATGAAGGAAGTTTTTTTTATGATTATACATGTACTTTACAGTCTTTTATAACATTCATTTTGTGCTGTCTCTTTACAGATTGTCTTGATGTATTGATTACCTCCCTTGATCAGTCTCCTCTGGAGAGATACCACATCCCGGCCTTGTTTTTCCTGGCAGAGACCATGTTGTATTCTCTAAGAACTGACGCTGTGCATCAGCCCTACCTTCGGACAGGAGAAATTAAACTGCTGAAGGTGAAGTTTAAATTTTGACTAAAACTAGATTTTTGATATTATTGTGATAATGATAAATAGTTTTATATTTTTAGTTGAAAGAATTCAGCTAACTTCATTTTGTCAAATGTTAGAATAATTTTAGAACAAGAACATATATACCTGAAAAATTGTTATCTATATTTCATTTTCTACTAAAAATATTATTATAATTTCTGAAGCAGTTCTGTAGATTTGACAAGTACAATATGTGTATTTTACAGAATTTTGAACATAAATAGAGTCTAGAGACCACCTCACTTAGTAGTCCACCTCATATCAATGGCCATTTTTCTAGCCGTGTACGGTAATCAGAATTAACTTAGATACTATCCCGTTGATTCAGACTAGTTTGAGTCTGTCTTTTTGGATGTTCTAAATATCAAGATTCCAAGGTATGCATATATGCAGATAAGGGTGTAAAATATCCATGCCAGTTTCACAGACAACTTTTCTATTTACTTTCAGATGGGGCAGTTGGCATTTACCAGGCTTTTCTATCACCATATGGCTGGTCAACTTCAGGGTCAATTTGACTTTAAAAACAGACTTTTTACTTATCTGGATGGTAATTAATGTTTACTTAGGGAATACTTATTTTAAGTCAAGTTGTTTGTAGAAGTGCATACTTTTGTGCTTATTTACGTAAAAAATGCTATAATGAAATTCTGACGATGCAATACCTGTGGTTTGTTAGTTGTTTGTATCATTGTTAAATATCCCATTAAAGAATTTTTCGGTTGTCACTAATTCTAGTGAAGTGTTACGAATTTGGCCTGTGTTCAGCACTTATGGCCATTGAGCAGCGAGGATTCTTTAATTTGCCAACACCTGTGAGTCTGTACGTCAATTTTTACTGTCTCATCCGAAAGACAGAGAAATCTTACCACATCATAGCAGATTGCTAACATGCTAACTACTAAGCCAGGTCGGCTTTCTTTAATTTAAGTAAATAAGTAGGAATATACATTATGGTAAATTATTAATCAAATTTGATGTATTTTTTTTGCAGTACAATTTAATTACAGTATTGATTGATACAGTTTAATTGCATTTGTGCGTTTTATTGAACCTATAGGTTTGGGTGACTGCCAAGAAGCCTACAGTCCTTATCCCAATGCCCTTCTGTCTCTGAGATTTATCATATCTGTGGGTAAAATAATCATGGCTGACGCCCACATGGAACCGGGAGAGATAAAGGAGGGAGACAACGTCTCAATATCTAAACCTAGGACTCCACTTAGTCGTCCCAGTGCTGGCACAGTAAGTTTGACTGCTATTGTGGTTTTTTTACGGATTTAGTGTGACCAGATTAGTTAGATCAGGCTACTTGTGCTGGAATGAAAATATGCTGTTATATGAACAAAAAAAAGCATAGAAAAAAAGTTCAATCAAAAGAAAACTATAACGTTAGCTAACCAAAAAATACTCTAATATATCAGATGCTTTTATAAAAAGAGTTGACTGTACCAAATCCTTATACAGTAGAGGCAGTCTATAACGAATCAGCTGAAAGCAAATTCAGTGCTATAACAAAGGGGAATAAAATCCCCGCAAAAAATGACAATTTATCAATACATGTATTAAATTCTGATGTTTAAAACTAAGGATGTCCACAACAAAGTCAAAAGTCCATCCTCTTTGACTTTGCTATAGACCAACTCCACTGTATTTAACTTCTCAGCCTACTTGTTTATCCACCCATTGTCTAATCTCTTCTTTTGTGATTTGCATATCAAGTCTTGATGTCATTTTTACGTATAACTGCATTAGAAGTGACATATATGACCAACTCCTTTTCAGCAATACAGCAGGACAACACGGACCACACAAGAGTCTAGTGCCAACAAGGACACACGAGAAGCCTCCTTCTCAGCCCACAGCGCTGGAGCTATAAGTAGTAGTGTCCACGACCTCAGTCCCACACTGTGGCACGCTCTGGATGTGTGGCGGTGCACAAATCACCTAGGTGGTGGCCTTGCTGAAGCTCTAAGAGCATTGGCTACATGTGGTATGGGCCTTGCCAATGAGAATTGGTAAGTGAGAGTATTTGCCAAACTTGATCACCATTTAATAATGGCAACAGTTTTCAACCTTTTATTTTTATTGGAAACTAAAAACAAACCTTTTGTTGTTGTTGTTTTATTGTTGATTAATATCCCACTCAAGAATATTTCACTCATATGGAGAGGTCACCGTGTGCCGGTCAAGGGTGACAAATTTTGCCTGTGCTTGGCACTTGTGGCCATAGAGCAGGGAGGGTTCTTTAACGTGCCAAAACCTACTGTGACACGGGACCTCGGTTTTTACTGTCTCATCCCAAAGACGGGGACAGATAACCACGGAGAAACAATTAAACCTTTTAAGTGGGACCATAGTGGGTCAACATTTATTCATTTATCTCTTCTTGATGCAGATGTGAACTGAGATCATGGGTCCCTGATTGTCATGTTGATATTCTTAGTTTCGCATGTATATTCATAGAACCACACATATATGAAATAAAAAGGAGGAAAGTTGAAGGTACTAAGGGATAGTACGAATTCAAAAATTAAATGACCGACAACACCCATGGCCAAAACAAAAGGAGATAGCACTACAGACAGTAAGCCACATAACAAAACAGGGCTCGAAATTAGCACTGGTCCGCTGGCCCGTGGCCAGTAAATAATCCATTGGACCATTAAAATTCTCATCTTAACTGGCCCTGTTGTCCAGTAGAAGCTCAAAGAAGAAAAGACTACTCTGTATACTTAAATTACGCATATATGAAATTACCAAAATAATATATATATTCCTTTTTTTTATCGTAAATGAAAGTATCCTGTCATTCACACTGTATCTTTTTTATGTGGGCCAGTAGATTTTTGGTGGGGCCAGTAGATATTCTCAGCTACTGGCCCTCTACGTGGGCCACCTAGGAAAAAGGGTTACTTTCTAGCCCTGCAACATACATGTACATCAGTATAAAACTAAAGAGAAGCTAATTCTCTGTACACTTTAATGCTCCATAAGTAATGTATCACAATATTCACATTTCAGGATTGATACAATGGTGGCATTGCAGATCCTATCAGAGGCAGCCAAAACTAATCTAGCTGCAATGAAAATCTTACATAGTTTAGCCCGAGGGATTCGGCCCAAAGTGGAGGGTGGCTCAGAACCTGCCACATCTAGATCTGGAGCCACAGGTAATGATAGTGAGAAAAAAAATCGACAGAATTATATTTTAAGGTTCTTTAATCGGTTACTTTTTTCTTAACTGAACCAAAAATTCATCATAATCGGTCTCAAGTATTTTTATTGATCTATTAATTATTTATATGAAGTTTTATTCAACAATGAAAATACAGTGTAACCCACTTATAGTGAACTCGGGTAATGATTTTATTTCCCGGTTATATTACTTGATTACTATTTTAACCCACTTATTTGGAAAACCCTGTTTATTTGAAATAAAAATTCTTCCCTTTTGGCTTCAACACATCTGGGTTCCACTGTAATATCAAATCAAATGGTGGCATCCTGTCATTGTTGGAGAATGCCTGGTTATAATCAAACAGAGTCAAGTCTACTGGGATACTGTAGGTGGACACCACCTGCCTATGATATAGGTATTTCAGAGTTATAAGTCCGGGCTCACCCTGTGGTTATCCAATTTAGCCATTGACCATAGAGTATTGCATGTAGTATCTTACCTATGAACTTTTGAGAAGGTCTACTACATGCTTTAGATTTTGATAAGAATATTGCTTTTGTGAACAGTGAATCTTGTATGCTTTTGGTGAATTTAAAACATGACATCTTAATATCTCTTATTATAACTTTTGATAATTATCAATGCAGACTGATTATCTTGCTGTTGTTGTGATAATCCACATTTAATGTTAATATTTAGGTGGTAGAGAGGTTATATGTTTATATCACATTTGATGTTGATTTCAATATTTTCAGTGGTAGGGTGGTAGTGGGGTTGTTTATATCCATATTTGATGGTTATTACCATATTTACAACTGTAAGGTGGTATTAGGGTTGTTTATATCCACTTTTGATTTCGATTTCAATATATGCAGAGTAATGTGGTATAATGGTCGTTTATATCTACTTTTGATGTCGATTTCAATATTTACAGCGGTAGTTGGCCATATAGAT
>JACSZP010063680.1:3796-18328 GCA_016161895.1 Pinna nobilis
AGTAGTACAAGAAATATATTATCTCAGAAGGAGGGGTCTTAGGTCAAGAACAATGATACCTATGTGAGAAGGAGGTCATAGCTCAAGAATGGTGATACCAATACAAGAAGGGGTCATAGGTCAAAAATGATACCTCCAGAAGGATGGGACATAGGTTAAGAATAATGTTACCTATAGAAGAAGTCAAAGGTTAAGATACTTACAGAAGGGGTCATAGGTCAAGAATGATGATACCTATGCAATGAGGGGTCACAGGTCAACAAAAGATGATACCTATGGAAGGAGGAAGTCATAGGTCAAGAATGATTATTCGAACAAAAGAAGAGTCATATAGTACCACTAACTCATTTCTTTTCCTCAGATACCCATATACAGGAGATGTAAGAAGCAGAATACATTGAAGAGGTGAATTTTCAGAAATAAAGAAATAAGGAAACCTCCCAAGGCACTGATATATACAGTGGTGGAGGATTTAAAAGAGAATCTTAATTGACCTTTGATATACAAAAAGTAGAACAATTTTCTTAATCAGTGATTTCCTAGGGAAAATAAAGAGGTTTCTTACCTACCTAGAAATACAATGGAACTAACAAATGGATGATAGGATAAGGGAGCTTTTGAGCAGGGATATAACTATGACAGAGAAACAGGGAGAAATGTTTACCAAGTCAAGGACTTAGAAGAACATGAGGCAGAACTGGGAGCAGGCCTGAAACTGACTAAAACAAAGATCCATATAGAGAACTGATGAAAGAGTATCATGAACTCTGGATGTTCTGCGAGTCATTGATGGTGTATAGACTAAGACAATGATGTAAAGATGAATATACAACAAGTAACTAATAAAAGAGTATGATGTACATAGCCCAGGGAGTTCTGCGAGTCAGTGGTGGTGTATACTCAGACAGCTGAGATTGTTTTGAAGTAATAACGAAACAGTTAATGAAAACCATAATCTAAGGAGCATAATGAGTCAATAACAATGTCGACTCAGTGAAATTCATGATAAACATAACCTAAGGAGCTCTGAAAGTCAATTTTGGTATGGGCTAAGATATAATAGGAAGTGAGAATAAGGGGAGTCACTAATGAAACAAATTGTTGTTGTTGTATTGTTGTTTAACGTCCCACCCAAGAACCTTTTACTCATAAGGAGACGTCTCCGTGTGTCGGTGAAGAACCACAAATTTTGCCTATGCTCCGCACTGTTGGCTGTAGAGCAGGGAAGGTTCATTAACGTGCCAACACCTACTGTGACACGTGTCTCATCCGAAAGACAGGGATGGCCAACCGTGGAATGGCGTTGTGGGATTCGAACCCTGGACCCTTCGATTTGAAGTCGAACACGTTAAACACTCGGCCAGGTAGTCCCAATGTAACAAATAATGAAAAACATAACCTAGGGAGCTCTGCGAGTCATTGATGGTATAGGCCCAGACATCTGAAGTGAGGATAAAGTGAATCACAAACGAAAGATTAGGACAAAATGAAAGTATTTTGGGAAACAAGATGTTTATCCTTTATCACAGAAAAGAGAAGTTATTAGTAGAATAATGACAGGTGAAGCATTGGAAATTAGCATATGATTAGATCAGTGAAAGTTATACGACCTTCATACAATGTTGTGTTAGACGGTGCAAAAGAATGGTGCTTAATACAACAACAATATATAAGGAAGGGCAAAAGTGATGACATAATACACAGTATCCGATACAAACCAGGGTTAATGAAAATCCACGGCAAACATGTCTAAATGTTAAGTCTATAGAGTAAAAACTGGCAGTGGAGGAAGGATTAATACAGTAGAAGTGAGAGGACAGAGACTCAGAACAGACAGAGATGAAATCGGATTATTTCAGAAGTGGTGCAAGCATTTACTAGAGGTGGTTACATCAGCCTTTACCGTAACAAAACTAGCACAATCTGAAAAAATCATACACATACCCACTTTTGCATCTGCATCGCTAGTAAGCACTAATGGAAAATGAAAATAAAAAATAAGAAAAATTTAAAATGGAAAAAAAGACACACAAACAGGTTTATCATTCAATTAAAGAGATTGCCAATGGAAAAAATTATGTTAAAGCTGACAATCATATTCATTTGTCTAAATATCAAAGCTACATCTTATCAGACTCAGTTTTTGAGAATTTGCAAACTTAAAATGTTGTAACGGAACATGATTTCCCCTGACATTTGAAAAAAAAAACCTCACTTGACATGAGCTTTCCAAAGCGTTACACTAAATATCACTTTTTTGTAAAACTTTTGAAAACATGTTGCATAATCATGCAATAGATTTTTTTTCTCACTTCTTCAATAGAATACGAAATAATTTTTTAGTAAATTAAGAATTCCAAAACAGCCAAACAATTTTCCTTCTTTTAGTTACTTAAATTCAAATCTGTAAATATGAAAATCTGTACATGTATATGAAATAAAAATATCAAGATTCGGAAAAAAAAAAAAATCGGTCCTTCACCAAAATTTCTACTTAAACATGCACATGGAAAAGAAACCAACATGCTGTGTTTTTTTTCATCACTGTCCTGAAAAGAAACTTATTAGTACAGCCCCTGACCAAAAAAGTTACCATATCATTATGATTCTCTATTCATTTCCAAATCATGAAATTTGATAATCAGACAAGGGATATTTAACTTCTTCAACTTAACAATAACATTCAACATAATTAGCAATCATACTGAGAATATACACTGATTTTCAAATTACAGGGTATATATCAAGTATACTTTATTCTTTTTACAATTCTGATACAAAAAGGCATGCGAATTGCACTGAATAGATATTCCCCATACTTCCAACACTTAATTAGTGTAGACTGAGTGCCCTTAACTCGTTGACCCCTGAAAAAACAAAATGAACTCTACCAATCCATGAAAAGGATCAGTTCAAATGTGAAAATAGGGGTCAATGAGTTGGTGCTTATTGATCCACCCTAAGAGGCATCAGCTAATACAACTCTTGGTAATCCCTCTGACCTTGACTTCATGACCTTGGGTCAGGGTCATGTCATTTTCTTTCAAGATCATGACTAACACCTTAATCAAGGTTGAATAAATCAAGAGTTCCAGAGGCACTGACAACAAGAACAAAGCAATTCCCAAATAAGTGCTTTGTCAGCTGGTGAAAAAAAAAAAATAAGCACAACTGGCAAATCCCTTTAACTCCCCAACATTCATAAGCAACCCACATAGATTAAAATTTTAATTCTCTGGTATCGCACTATGGATTGTTAATACAGCTCATCTCGGCCATCTTGAGTGATGAGGCGAGATCTACCATTCTTCTGTAGGAATACACAATGGCCTTGAATGAAATCCACTTATGACAATATTTTAGGGTGAATTGAAGAAAAATAGGGTACTGTTCTTCCAAATTTCAACCAACAATACAAAAAGGAAGAAAAATCAGCTAAAAACAACGCCAAAGGTAATATCAGGATTTCAGTAAACTACGATCACTTTTCATCACCCAGTATCACAGGCTGCTGACTACGTTTTGTAATATATTGAGCACTTATGGCTCGTTAGCAATGCTCACACATTTTCTTTTCTTTTGGATAACAGGGCCACTTTAGCCCACAAATTGATTGGCCTAATATTTCATTCACTCCAGGCCTTGATTCAGTGGACCAGTGAAAATTCTGTGCCTTGTACATAATGTATAATCAAACATGTTACATGGATTACAACAAACTGTGTAATCATAGGCATTGATATAATACAATGTACATATTTAAAATCATACCAATTCATGTAAATGCAATTACTAATGTTATATTTTAGTTGTGAACATCTGAAATTAGGACAAATTTTGACCTATACTCAGCACCATTGGGCAGCAAGGGTCTTTAAAGTGCAGACACCTTGATTAATATGCCACATCCATTTTTACTGTCTGTCAGGAAAATCCTTTTGCCCAAGCCAACACTTGACCTCTGGTCTGAAGACAAACACTGTAACATGGATTTACTTGAACAACTGATGTGCTAGGTGTCTGATTAGCGTAGTGGTTTGCGCACTCACTTCTCACCAATGCGACCCCAGTTTGATATTTGGATCTGCCGGGGGGGGGGGGGGGAGTATCAGAGATGGTCGCCAACTCAGAAATGTGGGTTTACTTTGAGTACACTGTACAATTTGAGCGATGAAAAGTGATTGAAGCTTAACCCGCAGACATGTCACATGACTTATGCCACATGTCACTCCCCAGAAGAATGGTTTGACAGGGTCAGGCATTCTCTTTTAAGCCACAGCCATCGATGTCCGGGAATTTGTATATATTTCTACGTTTAGACAAACATTCTGACAGGACTTGCCACTTTGTAAGTTCCCAGTTGCTATAAAATTCACATGAACTCAAGCTGAATATAGGTTTGGATATGGCGACATTGTAAAGCATACACATTTAATACATATCAATTGGATCATATGATCTGTGATTAATACCTAACCCATCCCTTTTATCATTCCTTTCATCTTGGATGCAATATATCTTTATCCATATATAAAACTGTGAACAACTAGCACAAAATCAATATCTAGTATATGCATCAAGTTAGAGTTTTTAATACTCTGATGACAGACTAAGTTCCCAGAAAACAAAAGTTCCTATCACCACCCCAAACGTTATAGACAAACAGTACCAAGAGGTTGCATATAAATATATAAATGTCAAAATACACATACATTTACACATAAACATCATCTGATAATTATAATATATATACACAAAATCACATGTAGGTACACAATACATCAATCCTCAATAACAACAGTGAAGCGATCAGTGTGATGTAATCTCTATGTACCCCTACATCTCCCCCTCGCCTAATCCCCATTAAGAGTGGTGCCAACCAAAACTCTAATGACCTGTACGCTTATATTGCCAAGAGAGGAAAAGAAAAGTAGTAGAGGCAAAGGTTCATGGGTCACACAGACAAAAATCACCACACCTAAGTATGCTTTCAGGTAAAAATCTGTCAGGTTAAAACTGTTGACAAAGATGGCACTGTCACACCTAAGCGTACAGGTCAAAAGATTTCTAACACACACTCTATCTGGTGATAAAATCAACATTGTGAACCATTTTTTGTGATTAAGAACTATGCACTTAAAGTAAAGGATGCAAAGCGGCATGTCCTGATTCAGTGCTATATGCATAAACCATCCAAAAGTTTTCAAAGCTTCATTCACATTTCAAATAAGTATTGAAATATCATGCATTGAAAAGCATCCATATTTATATGGTGATCAGCATGCATTTTAAACAGGTTTAAATAATTTCAAATATCGTTTCCTTTCTTCTCCCAATCCCTCCTTTTAAAATGCTTCGTCCCCTCCCGTTAAAGTGGTATGACCCTCATTTTTGCACCTTTTAGAAATTACCCAGAGTTCTCTTCACTGTTGCATGAGAAAAAAAAACTAATCTAGAAGCATCTACAGGTACCCAAATCACACCAGGTACATTGGTGATTGACAGTTAATGTTTTCTTAGGTATGTATGCACTAAAAAACATCGAAAGGAATGATACAGGTATATCTTGGGCTAATTCAAAATTAAATATACACAGGGTAGTCCTATTACAACAACAGCAATGGTATATGTAGATATGGACATAACCTATAATATTTTACTTTTACAAGTATAGACTAGGGACTTATAATACTTTTCTTTAACAAGTATAGAGCAGGGACTTAGGCCACTCCCCTAACCTTTTTTTTTCTTGATTGACAGACCAAGAATCACTTACAAGAGCGAAGCTCAAGTCTCTAGATGGGATTACTCATGATGAAGATGTGCCTTTATAACAACAAACGTTTATTTCAATACCAACATGACTCTTGACTAACATACTTACATAGACAACTTATCTGCTTATGACTTCATAATTTGATTCAAATTTCCCTCTTATCTCTACCATTATGCCATGACAAAATTGGTTCTAGTTTAAAAATTGACTCTTCAAATGCAGGTAGACTTTCATTCGCATAAACTTATTCAGGTTAAAATACCAGGTACCTTCATTGGTCTACTAGGGTAGTGAGACACTCACAACTAACTATGACCTTGACCTTTCTTTTGAGACCTTGACCTTTCTATTAAAACCTTGACCTTTCTTTGGATAATACCATGTCTGGAGTCCCCTGATCATTATTCTTTTAATAGCTAAGACAGTACAGGGATAAAAGTAGTGAAATTCAACACCTCTACAACTGTTTCTGAAGAGCCCACCTCGTTTGTAACAGTGTAGAGAATAAACCAACACAAAATAAGCACTTCATATAGATCTACAGACTCCCTCAAAACCTGGAAATGTCCCAGACTTCTACTTGCATCTGGTGTGATTTTTGATACCATTAGAAAAAAAGCAATATTTCTTTTCTCTTTTTCTTTTATTCCTAGCTGAAGACAATGTTTAACTTACATGGAATAGTCTGTCCGGCCATGTGAGGACGGGATCCTGGAAGCCAACACAGGAAGCAAAGATTTCTTTTTTTAAAAATGGTGAACATTTAAACATTCTTTCCAAATGGAAAAAAAGGCAAAAACTAGATTACCAAATATGGCCCCAAAACGTGTTCCTCCTGAGTTAAGAACATGTTTGCTCAATTTTTTGTTATCCAGTTTTTTTGTAACATGACATTTCAGAAATGGTAAATTTTTTACTTCGGGTTTCCATGCCATGGTGATTTGATAATCTAGCTCTGTAGCCTTTTACACTTGAGAAAATATAGAAACAAGGCAAGTGATATATATATATATATATATGTATACATATGAAAATATAAATATGGACAATAAGTATCATCAACACGGGATCCAGATCAATATCTCAAATGTCTATGTACTAAACAAACGCAAGAAAAGTAAGTAATAAAGTTGTAAAAAATGCAGAAATGAAGGAAAATTAATCAAAATTAAAATCACTGGTGAAAAGTCACACAATATACAGGTTATCTACTGGCAATTCTGACTTGATGACTTCTTTGTAATAATAAAAAAAAAAATCACAGGCCCTTCCAATGGAAATTACTGATATCTTTTAAATCAAAGTTTGAATTTCATTGTTGTGACTTTTAAAGTTATTGACACTTTGCCATTAGAGAACTACTGGTAATTCTTTCTACATAAGAAACTGATTCCACGTATTCTTCTGGGATTTTTCTGTTAGTTCAGAATTGATACTGAACATTTTGCGAATCTATTCTTGTGGCCAAAAAGAAAAGCTGAAATAAGAATCGAGCATGTAAAGATCAGAAAGCTTGTGCTAACTCCAAATAGAACCTAACTAGCTGAAGATTTAGTCATCAGAAAGCTTGTGCTAACTCTAAAAAGAACCTAACTAGCTGAAGATTTAGTCATCAGAAAGCTTGTGCTAACTCCAAAAAGAACCTAACTAGCTGAAGATTTAGTCATGAAGTCAGCATTGCAAGGGGAGGACAACACATGACTACACTAGACCGAGTGAAAAGCAACTGAAAATTGTACACAATAGTAAGAGGTGTTTTAATATTTTTGTAGCGTACTTTACCTCTGTAGGACACTAATCCCACATCTAGACCATTGTCGATAGAAAGAGAAGCAACTGATGAACTGAGCATGGTTCAAATTCAGCAAAACAAAGTACAGCAGAGGTGTCCAAAGAGAGTCAACATGTAAGACACATACTTATAGTGACTGTCATGACAAGGGAGGGGGGAAGTGAAAGGGGGAACTCAGGACGCACAATAGATACAATATTAACATGATAAGCTTTTCCACTGAATGATCCCCACAAAATTCGATTTCTGTACAAAATTACTGAATAACTCATTTGCTATGAATGATCCAAGAGTGATCCAACACCATCGCTGAACGAATCATCCACAATGAATTATGACTTGTGAATGATCCATGAGTAATTTGACACCATTTTTGAATGACTCATCCACTTAAAGTTATAGCTCATAAATAATCATTGAGTAAAATGAAATTTAAATTACTTCATGAATGAACAACTCATTCACTATGAACCTTGACCCATGAATGGTTGCTGATGATGGAGATCTACATCAATTCACCATGAGCTATAAGTTTATACACCATTGTAGAGTGGTTCATCCTACACCAAGAATGCTTGCTGATGATTGAGTGCTGCTACATCATGAAAATAATTCTGATTTATAGCTTATGCACCATTGTAGAATGACCCATCCTACACTATGAATGATTGTGACTGGGGAAAGCTTATCAAGTTCTGTACTCTGACACGTGAGGGATTTAATTATCTCACTGGGACAATACAGACGATATAATTTATCACAAAATCAGTAATTAGGAGAGCAGAAAACATTACAAATATCTTTATTTATCCAGAATCAATAGAAAAAAAAATATCTTGACATGTTTTACAACCGGGTGCTTAGTAACTCATCATAGTGTGACGTTATCTATGGTGGAAAAAAATGACTTTCATTTTTTGAAAAAAAAAATCAAACCAATACTAAGCAGCTTTGCAAAAAAAAGATAATACTGATGATAATAGAAATGATAAAATAGCATTAAACAAATAAGACAACTGGCCTCAAGACACTTAATCGTCTCCTGAGAAAAACAAAAGATGCTGGTGCATGAATCACCTTATCTTGATCCCTGACCAGTTTGATTGAAATTTTGCAATAAATGTGGTCCAATAGTAGTCATGCAGGATCTTTAACCCTAGGGTGGGACTAAAAATGACCCTCAGGGACTTTTCAGGACGATCTCATATCCATTCATCATTGCATTTTACCGAGCATTTTCTGAGGAGATTTTTGAAAATTGTCTTTTATTTTTTCTTTACCAAGCATTTTCTGAGGAGATTTTTGAAAATTGTCTTTTTATTTTTGAACTCACTTTGTTATAAGTTTGGGTCAGAATATTTTACTTATATGGAGACATCATCAGAACATCAGAGATGCTTATAAAGGGCTACAAATCTGGCCTATACTCAGCACTTTCAGCCATTGCATGGTCAGGCTTGCAACTTCTACTCTGAAATGGGACCCCCAATGATGGATAGCAAAAGTCAGTTGCACCCAACAAGACTCAAAACCAGAACCTTGTGGTCTCATGTCAAGCACCTTACCACTGACACAAAGGCCTACTAACTTTATTAATCTAAGCAAAAATTTAGACTTCTTAGATGTACTACATGTATATCCAACTTCGAAAATCTGGGAATCACCATAGATCGATGAAATTTGATTAACCCTCAATTTCAACCCCATTGTCAAAATGGTATGGTCTTTTCTATTTTCTAAGACCGGTCCATTATGGTCTGTGGTGTTGAAAGGATTCACATATTTAGTGCCAACAACTACACTGCCACGTCTCAATGAAAGTGACATGGAAAATCACCTGCCTAGGGCCACTGAGGCTCAAACTGGTGACCAAATAATTACGTAGGTAGAGCAGGATCATCATAATCAAATTAAAATGTGAATTTAAAAAAATCCTTTGCCAAAAACCAAAATCTGGCCATGTGAAGACAACAATGAACTTTCCACTATTCTTCAAACGATCCAGAAAGAAAGGAGAACTGAACAAAAACAGAAATTAAAATCAACAGAGAATTATCTCCCCTTTGCTACAATTTACCAAAGATTTTATATAGTAAAACTACACACTGACCACATCTACGAACCAAAGTTAACAAAACACACACCTAAAAGTGTATTACATTAAGTCACTACTTTAAGAAATGAAATTTCCTGAATTCAGGAGCTAAAAAAAAAAAATGAGAAAAAAAGAGGCATCACATGCAAAATAACCAGTATCACCTTCATTCAACCTGTTGCTATTAGATGAAAACTAAAAACATGTGAGTATATGATGAAAAAAAAAAAGATGATTCAAAGTCAACAGTCAAATGAACATTTAAAATCAGTCACTAAGAGCAGTCATGGGAAAACAAAATTGCGCCTTTCTTTTCTAAAACATGCTTTCTATTGGTTTTTTAGTACAAGCTACAGTCCACCAACAAGAGCTAAGGCTGAATATTAGTTGGTCAGGTCATGTGTCACTAGTCTAGACCTCTCTACCAACCGAATAGAATTCACATTTCTCACAGTGGAGCTGGAAGGCTTACTCTGGAAAGTGAGGGACCCGTAGTGAGCAGTGAATCAATCAGGGAAGACATCTAATTCTAATACAAAACAAAGTAATGGTTTAACTGAATTATGTCATGGTCAGTAATTACAAACTGTCATTTTTATTTGTTACGATATATGTCAAAATGATTCATAACTTGGTATGTTACATATTTTCTCACTTAAGATATAAAATGTCATTTTCAATTAGTGAAAAAAGTCTTTTTTTCCTCTACAGAATATGCAATTAACGGGCCCATTGCAGTGCATACTGTATCTGTAACTCCATGAGAGGATGGTAGTGTTCAAATTTCAGCATCTTATCTGTACCCATACTGAAAATTGTCCAGAATATTATGTCAGAAGAACAACACAGTACCATTATACGTCCCCTTGTACATTGGCTGTATAAGAATAGGTTTAAGGTAAATAATGTAAAAAAAAAAATGTATAAGAATAGGTTTAAGGTAAATAATGTAAAAAAAAAAACAAAAAAAGTCAGTCAAACAATACTCAGCTGTCGAGGGATTACTGTCGCAGTGTTCTTACATTCTTGGGTATGTAGGTGAGTACACTAATTTTTTTTATCGTTAGTAATAAAAGATACAGGTCACATGCAGAGATGGAGTAAGTATGGATGAGTAAAGCTATCAAATCAATTTCTGATTCAGTTATCTTTTACTAGTATGAAAACGTATACACCATTTTCAGACTACTGGGGCAATCTTTACACTAAACTTATTTCTTATCCAATCAAAAATCGACATGTGATCATGTGACTTAATGATGTTGACCTTGAAATTGCAATCGATTGCAATAATCATGTGACCTTGTGATGTTTACCTCAGCAGTTGTTACAACAACTACAAGTGCTTTTGAGAACTTGCAATTGTTTTAGAAACATGATGTGAAACCAGTAAGAGGCAGGAAATTCTCAGATCAATTCTGATCCTGGCAAATGTCCAGCTGATAGAACATGAACATTGTTCCACTATAGAATTAAGTAGATCCTCAGTGACCAGTTCACCGACCATGACTTGTAGATCCACCTCAATTATTTTAGATATATCACATCATAAGAGTTTGTATGATATAAATGGTGCAGATAACTATTGTGATACAGAAAACAATTTAAGGACCAAGTGGGACAACATAAATATGTATTTATTCTGGTGATCTTCCTTTCTAATTCAAAACATAAAATCCTTAAAAATGGCAAATTAATGTATTAGCTTTAACAGATAGTTATTTTGGAAATTTTGCCCACTCTGTAGTTGCCAAAATAACTTATTGAAGAATGATAATTTTTCCAGAATATATATTATGAGTTGCCTCCCTTTGCAGAAACTACATGATGAGTAGCCTCCCTTTCAATCAGCTTTAAAAATCACCAGAATAAATAAAAGAACAATTTTGAGTAAATATGTTATATATAATTTACAATGTTAGTTTTAAAATCACAATAGTACATAGACATTTAATGGGCATTTTAAAGGGCATAAATATTTAGAAATGCAAAAAAGAAAATTCTATTCAATATGACAATTTAACATTATTTTTCACTTGGAGAGAATCCAGGCAGAGATTCATGAAAATGAAGAAAAACAATATATTCCTAGAGTTTTAGTTGCTTTTGATAATGTTTTACTCATCCAATTTATCACAATGCAAAGATTTGCAATTAAATAACAATAAATTGCATTCATAGCCATTAACTTTTCAAATATGCATAAAATATAGGCAAATATTTAACTACATATTCTGATGCATGTAAACTTGCAATAATAAATTCATGCTTAATGATTGACTTTGAAATAAGGGTCTTGATTTGAAGCTAAAATTTGATTATCTAAAATATGCCAGTGTAACTTTATCATCAAACTGTAATTTCCCCATTTGTTCCTCTATACCTGCATTGGAGTCGTCTCCCTTGACTTTGTTCTTGTCCTTTTTGTCTTTCTTCTGCTTCTCCTCCTCGTCATGGGAGGCGCCCAACAGGGCGAAAATGATACCCGTTTGAGAATTGATGCCCACAGCTGTGACAAGCATCTTGCCGCTGCCTTCCATAACATGAGTGCCTACAAAATATTTGGAAAAAAGAATTAATAGAAGTTAGGGTTGGTTGTGTTGTTCTTGAACATCCTACTCAACATCCTACCCATTAATCTTTCACTGATATGAAGATGTCACCGCTTGCAAGTGAAGGGCAATTAAATTGGCTTATGTTCGGCACTTATATGGTAGTAGAGTAGGGAGGGTTCATTCATGGGCCAACACCTATATTGTGACATGGGACCTGTTTTTGCTGTCTTATCTAAAGACAGCCAACCAAAGCTGGGCTCAGAATTTGAACCTATGACCTAACCATATGAAGGCAAACATGTTTACCACTAGAACAGGGTGGCCCCCAATCAATAGAAGTGTGAATGAAGAACATCAGCCGGATTGATTATGAACTACAAACATAATACGATAATGAGCGAGTCCTCCGAGTATATTGAAATCAGAAGAGATATTCAGCATTTACATCCACCGTTTGTAATATTAATGGTTGTTATCTTCATTCGGAGGGGCAAGTGAATTTGGTACCGACAGCCTTTTTTTTCATAAGAGAACTAGTTGCCCAATGCACCATTTTATTTTGAATTCTTACTTCATACTTTGTGGGGGTAACATCAAGGTCAGAAGGAAACAGTTCGGTACCAAACATGTAAAACTTTTGTAAGAAAAAACAATTTAGCTAAGAAAGCCTTCAAAAAGTAATAATCATTGTTGGAGGTTTACCAATAAGCAGACAAACACAAAGTCAATACAAAAGACTGTCAAACAGATGGATGGACCAAAAAGTATCTAACCCTAACCTTGCCCATAATATTTCATTACAATGGCATAAGACACCACAAAATTTATCCCAAATGGAATAGACATCTTCCCCCTTCTGGTGCCTCGTCAATGTGATTAAACTTCCTATCAATAAGAGTTGGTTAATCAAAGATCATTGTACATGGACTGATGTACACGAAAATAATCGGTAGGGAATGGAAGCAAACAAGACTTGTACGGCAAACACTGTTATAGGAGATCTGTATAGTCTCTCCCAATCCCTGCTATTCATCAAAATCAAAATTGGATTTTCAAAGTAATTTTTCCTCCGGAATATCGAGTTGAGCTATACATGTGACAGTACGAGGCATGGACCATTAATATCAACTTCCATTCCATTACTACTTATTGATTATTGACCAATGAAAATGAAATTACAATTGTTCTGCTTATATTTGTAGTCATTAATGACTTGATGCATCCCCTCTTCACCGCGATAAATAAAAATCCCTTTACATTATGATGGCAGGGCTTAATTTTCCATTAATGGCATCCGCAGCATTTTCATAACGAAAGAAAATGGATTTGGGACGGAATTATGACTAATAACTTTTGCAGTGATTTAAGTACAAGATGACTAAGAAAGCAGGGACAGCTATTACAAATAATGTGTGTCAGTCATACTTTCTTATCTAGCCCCTGAAAACAAGCTTGTACCTTTTACAGTGGGTGAAAAACTTCTGACAGTTGGTAAACGTAAGGGGATTGAACAAACTCGACAACACATCAAATTATCCGTCAACGTTGTCCATTTAACATTTGTCACATTCAATCAATAAAATGTCCTGACAACACCGGGTTAAATTCTGTCGCTAAAAACCTCACATAGTTTTTTGTTGTCATTGTATTGTTTAACGACCAAATAAAAAATCTTTCACTCATATGGACATACATATGTAACCAAATACCGGTGATAGGCTTTTGGTCTCTAACTGGCACTGATGGTCACTCAGCAGTGAGAGACCTTTCATGTGCTAACATCTTCTGTGATACATGTACAGGACCTCAGTTTTTACTGTCTCATCCAGCAAACAGGAAAAGCCAGCCACTTCAGTCAGGGTTCAAACTAATGACCTCATTGCCCAAGGAAAAACACTCTAACATGGAGCTGTGTGTGACAGTTCTTCCTTAACAGGAGTCATGTTCTGTCAGAAAGTCCATAATAGAAGTCAACTTGTCTATCAATAAAGTCCATTAAATAGGCCTACATGTAATTCTTAGTCAGTTAGTCCATAGCAAAGGTCATATTGTCTGTTGATAAAGTCCATTGCATGGTTCATTTTTCCAGTTCATAACACCATAGTACCGTTCATTTTTCCAGTTCATAACACCCATAGCACAGGTCAAATTGTTAGTTGATAAAGTTTGTAGTATAGGTCATTTTTTCAGTTCATAATACGCACAAGTCAAATTGTCACTTGATAAGGCCAAAAGCACAGGTCAAATTGTCACTTGATAAGGCCAAAAGCACAGGTCAAATTGTCACTTGATAAGGCCGAAAGCACAGGTCAAA
>JACSZP010063740.1:1043-12232 GCA_016161895.1 Pinna nobilis
GGATACAGATAATGATATATGTATGTTATGCACTACTTACATTTCACATAGATAATACTACACATGTTCATTTCTTACCTCAGGATGGATGTTGGTTTTCGGGAAGGCATGTTGATGAGAGGCCACAGTAATTTCATCGCATCTGTTTGCTTCATGCCACCTGATCAGACATATGAGAATGGATTGATCATAACAGGAAGTAATGATTCCACCATCTTGGCTTTCACTCCTGACTCGCCAAATGCTGTTTATAAATTAGAAGGTCATGAAGGAACAGGTAAATTACTTTTATCAAGATAAAGTCGTTTTGTATTGTAGGAATCCTCTTTCATCCTTCCATTTTGTATTTTATCATTGTTCTTGATGTCACCATAACAGACTTGCCAACCTTGAAAATTTTTTATGGGGGAGATTTTTCAATTTTATGGGGGAGTTTTTCATGGGGGAGACGTGTTTTTTTCATGAAAAACTATCAAAATTTTAATAAAAAATCGTGAGTCTCCCTATTTATGGGGGAGACTTGGCAAGTATGCCATACACACACACAGTTAAAATCAAACGCTCAATATGCTATTTGATAGTAGACAATAATGAAATAAGATAACATTTCCAGTTGCAGGAACATCAATATGAGGTGAAATATAAAAATCATATTCTACAAGACTGAGGACTGCATTATGTAAAAGATGGTACATGTGGAATCAGAGTTGTACCGATTCTTCATACAAAGAATTTACTATGGCCAGCCTTGTTTATCATGACTATTCACAGTCATTACATATACATTTGATCACGGCATTGACATTGTATGCTGCCACCATTTCATTTTAATAATTTCCATGATATCAAATGCTGAAAATACAAACATGAATTAATTAGTTGTAGGGCTCACACTGTAGTTGAGCCATTGTTTTTTTTTTTTCTACATTGGCATGGTTAATTTCCAGGTTAACAGTTTTTTTCCTTTGGCATGGCATTCTCTATTGTGTACATGTATGTAAGACATGTAAGGCAGATTCTTTTCCACACCAATCTCAGTTTAACTGTTGCATTTCTTTAATTAGATCTGATGACTCTATGGTGGGTATATAAACATGATGTTCCATATTTTCAGTTTGTTCCCTCACAGCTGGTAAATTTGGTACTCTGCTGAGTGGTTCCTGGGACAAAACTGCCAGAGTTTGGTTGAATCAAAAGTGTGTTATGACTCTGAAAGGTAGGTTACAATAAACCTTAAAGTTAACCAGCTTTTCAGGGGCTGCCATTGCTTGATGATTAGCATATTTGCCATCTGACCGTATAGTCATGGGTTTGAATCTGCAACATGCTACTATTTGCTATCCTTGGGATGACAGAAAAAACTGAGGTCCTGTTTTACAGTTGATGTTGGTGGCATAGCCAAAAATTTGTCACGATGACATCTCCATATAAGTAAAGGAATCTTGAGTGGGACCTTTAACAGAAACACAAACAAACCAAGAAGATTTTCATTGATATTCACTGTGAACAACTCTATATGACACACAGTAGAGATGGTCTACAACAAATCGGCTTAAAGCAAATTTAGTGTGGTAGGGAAGGGGAATAAAATACCTGTAAAAAATTACTTTTTATCTATACTTGTAGTAAATTCTTATGTTTAAAACAAAGGATGCCTATAACAAAGTCAAAAGTTAAGCCACTTTGACTTCTTTATAGACCAACTCCACTGCACTTAGTCTAATACAAGCGAATGTATATATTGCAACCCAATGTTAGAAAGTTCCACAATAAAATTCCCCAGGAATTAGTTTGCAGAACATTGTATGCTTTGTGTATTCTTTAGGTCATGAGTCAGCAGTTTGGGCTGTAGGGATAATGCCAGAGCATGGCCTTATGCTGACAGGATCAGCTGACAAAACTATTAAACTCTGGAAAGCTGGGAAATGTGAAAATACATTTAAGGGTAAGTTGACACTTTATGTATATACTTAGACCATTTAAAAAAGGTTCGAAATATATATCTCTGAGAAAAAATCCTGTAAAATGCACTCTGTAGTATGAGAATGAATTTTTTGCCAAGTATATCACCTAAATGTTACAGATTATGATTTTAAATGAGCTTTTGAAGTTTTAATAGCAGAACTTTTGGAGCTGCCATGGCTCAATTATTAGTTTATTTGCCTTCTGGTTGTGGGGTTTTGGGTTCGAATCCACCATGTCCTTGGAATGAGACAGTTGAAAACCGAGGTCCTGTGTCACAACAGTTGTCAGCAAATTTAAAATCCCTCCCTACTCAATGGGGATAAATGCCAATCATATGCCAAATCTATAGCTGTTCATTGGCAATTTGTGCCATTTCGACATAGAGGGAAGATTCTTGAGTGGGAAATTAAACAATAACAACTATATTGATTAAAGTAAATTCAGGAAAGATATTTCTAGAATATATACCTTGCTTGTTCTATTTAAAACCCTTGTGATGTAATGTAAGTGTATTTATGTTAGTTGAGATAGAATTTCAAAAGGAAGGTTTAATAAAATTTGTTCATAATTTGAAGGGCATGAGGACTGTGTTCGAGGAATAGCAGTGCTGGGAAGTTCAGAATTTCTTTCATGCTCCAATGATTCCTCCGTGCGACGTTGGTCCATTACTGGTGATTGCTTACAGATACACTATGGACATGAAAATTTTGTGTATAGCATTGCTATATTACCAAATGGACAAGATTTTATAAGTAGTGGCGAGGACAGGACACTCAGGGTATGGAGGGGAGGTAACTGCGTACAGACAATAGCCCACCCTGCACAGTCTGTGTGGACAGTGTGTGTTCTACCTAACGGTGATATAGCAACAGGGGCAAGGTACATACATTTACTGGATGCTGACTTGAGCACCTGTATTCATTGATTTTTACACAGTTTATATTCTAAGTAGTTCTATATTCTTTAACTCTTTGTGTCCCAATCAGTATGATAATCAAATTTACATCAGAAAGTGTGACGGTATTCAAATGCTTATTAAGAGAGATAAAAAGATATTTTTTTTTCACTAATTCTCATTTGTGTTTGCATGAGCCACAATAATGATGTTTAGAAGTTTTATTCTATGGCAATTAGGATGACCAAACTTAAGGGTTACCATTTGACTGTTTTACAAAGACTGACAGGGTATCGGTGAATCCCCTGTCAGAAGGCCTCGCGGTGAAACAGAGATTTCTGATGGGGGGGGGGGGATTTAATGATACCCTGTCAGTTCTTGTAAAACAGTCACTTAGTAACCCTATTCTAATGCTCTTCACATTTTTAACTAGCGGTGTCGTGCCAGAAAATGCTGAGATATCCTACTTTTATCAATTACCAAATTGTCATGTAGGCCATTACAATTACGTCAAAGTAATACGTAAACAATCAAAATGTGACGTCATTAAAAACTAGCAGTGAATCGTGAATACCCTGCGAGTGTTCAACTTCACTGACCAATGAAATAACGCGAAATAAACACAATGTATTAGAATTAATAGCATATATGATGCATTTATACGTGTAAAATAGAATGCAGTTTCAGACACAGCCCACGACCCCATATTTTCTGCTTGAATGGATATATAAAGAAGATACATTGTATTTGTGTTTATGTCTGGGAAAACCCATCAATGATTTTTTGTTGACTTTTCCTTTTTTTCTTAGCAAAGACCAGATGCAGTTCTTCTCCATACATAATTTCAGTCCTTTTCTTTCAAAAATATATGTATGGGTGTATATAAGTAAAGCTGATATTTATTTTGTGTGCCATAATGGTCATTTTCCCAAATGCAAGGTACATGCATGTATTTCCAATGCATTTCTGTTGCAGTGACGGCACTATACGAGTGTTTACATGTACACCAGAAAGAATGGCTTCACAAGAGGATCAGAAAGCTTTTGAGGATGAAGTTGCAGCTGCTGAAGTGCCAACACAGTTGGGGGATATCAAACATGAAGACTTGCCTGGTCCAGAGGTTCTTATGAATCCAGGTAAGTTCTGTCCTAACCTGACTTATTGATTAGTGATTAACCAGTGAGTTAATTATCCAATAGTTTGAGAGTATGTGTCAGGCTGAATTTCAAGCATTAAGAAAGTGTTAATTGAGTCTAAGTCTTAAATAAAGTAAATCAATAAATATTGTGAAAGGGAAAAAATTTTCAGAATGCATAGCTTCCTTTCTTCCTCGTTTATGTACTCTGTGTGCATATTATAGTGCATTGATTCACATTTCTGTCTGTTATGTAGTAATGATTTAGTCCAACCCTGTTATATTTGCCTAACTAAATCTTGGCTTTCCCTGTCCTCCGGATGTAACAGTAAAAATTAAGGTCGTGTGTTTCAGTAGATGTCAGCACAGAGAAGAAACCTCATTGCTCAATGATCATAAATGACAGACCAAATTTGTCACACTTCACGGGCATTTGTGACTTCTCCATAGAAGTGAAAAAATCTTGAGGGGGAAGTTAATCAACAATGCAACAAACCAGCCAAGCCTTACAATATCTTTCCATTGTGAAGGAATGAATTAGTCCAAACCTGTTTCCTTTTTCTTAGTATGCCTGACCACGTGTTCCTTGTTAAGTTAAGGTGCCTCCCATACAATATACTATATCTGTATATCAGTTATTTGTGAGATTTGTATCATTATTTGAACATGTGTATCTTCCTAGGGACTAAGGATGGGCAACAGAAGATTGTCAAGCAGGGCAAAAATGTAGAGCTGTATCAATGGGACTCTGGACAACGAGAGTGGAAAAAGATTGGTGATGTTGTAGGAGCTAAGGGTGGCTCTGAGCCAGCTGCAGGCAAAACATCTTATATGGGACAGGTATGTGTGGCCAGTGGCAGGACAAATATCTTATATGGGACATGCAAGGGTGGCTCTAAACCAGTCATAGATAAAACATCTTATATGGGACAGGAGAGTGTTGCAAGTCACTGGCAAAATATTTTATATGGGACAGGTAAAGGTGGCCAGCCACAGGCAAAATATATGGGACAGGTAAGGGCAGCTCTTAACCAACTGCAGGCAAAGCATCTTATATGGGACAGGTAAGGGCAGCTCTTAACCAACTGCAGGCAAAGCATCTTATATGGGACAGGTAAGGGCAGCTCTTAACCAACTGCCGGCAAAGCATCTTATATGGGATAGGAACGTGTGACCAGCCACAGGTAAATCGTCACATATGTGACAAATATGTGTTTAACTTAATCTGCAAATGGTTGACAAACGGGAAAATTTACAAAATCGATGAAATCAATTCCACATATGTTACAGATTAACCCTTCTATATAATCAAACATCGTATAACATTTTAGATGTCTTATTATGTCTCCAACTCAGCCTAAAAAGAATGGAATGAAAAACAGGTCACTAGATCTTTCATAAAAGTAAGAAACTGTTGCATTGGTTAAAACAATGGAATCCTTTTTAAGAAATTAATGGAAACTTTTATACGATGCAGTTGATTCCTTGTGAAAAGCTATGAAATGCTTTTTTTGCAGAAACAAAATTAAATAACAGTAAACATAAATTAATGGTTTTAATATTAGAAATAATGATTTACTCATGCATAACTGAATTTTTTAGATCTTCTACAGATAAACCACTTATTTTTGTCTGCAAAGCTTTAAAACCAACTAACTTTTCTCCTAAATCACAGTCAGTAAAAAGATGCTGGATCTCTTGTTTCTGTATTGACTTTCCAGTCTTCTAGCACTTTTGAACTGATATGATTTGGAATTTGAAGTTGTATACTTGTATATTGTAGGAGTATGACTACGTCTTCAGTGTAGACATAGAAGAGGGAAAGCCGCCACTTAAGTTACCATTTAATGTAACAGAGGACCCGTGGTTTGCTGCTCAGAGATTCCTACACCAGAACAACTTGTCACAGATGTTCCTGGATCAAGTTGCTAATTTCATCATCACCAATACTAAAGGTGTGACACTGGGTCAGGAAACATCAGGATTTGTGGATCCTTTTACTGGTTTGTATCTTGGGATTACTTTGCCAAACATTTTTCATAATTATTTAGTGTATGCTGTTCATCTGAAATTTTATGCTGATGAAAATGAGCAGTGTAAGTAAACACATATCAGATTGCTCATAGGGAGATTGGATCTAGCCCCCTACATACAAAAAAATTGGTAGGTCTATCATCTTGATGGCACTAGAACATATCTGAAAATTTTTTTTGAGCATACAGTGAACTAACATGCAGTAACCATTCACTCTACAAACCAGATTTCTGTCAACAGGAACAGGTTTTGGTACAAATTCAACTTATTTGTGATGCTTGATTTATTGTAACACCACTTTTGAAAATTTTTCACTGTAATATTTTGCATATTGCCTGTGACTTATACGTTTTAAAACACAGAAAAATGCCTCCTGCAGGCTATCTGTTGAAATGGACAATCTGATTTGTAACACCACTTTTGAAAATTTTCCACTGTAATATTTTGCATATTGCCTGTGACTTATACGTTTTAAAACACAGAAAAATGCCTCCTGCAGGCTATCTGTTGAAATGGACAATCTGATGAATTTTTTGCCAAAACCTCCAAAATATGCGGGCTATGTGATGTCTGCCAAGTTCAAAGTCTGTATACTTCATAAGTATTAACATAAAGAACCAGTTTAAATATGTTTTTCAATAATTTACTAATTAATGTACATAATATATACAAATACTTTCACTACAAAATTCATTACATAGCTGTAGCACATGTTTAGATCGTACTAAATTGGCCTAGGCCTACTTCTTGCGGTCTTTTATCTGCTTGTTGATATTCTATTAATAGTATGTGTATGTAGCAGATAACCCAGGGACAATATATGGGAGTGGGCTGTCTGAAGACTTAAAAACATAAAAACAATATTTTGTTTTGTGGTGTGCAGGCTATACAACAGCAGGTAATTCGCAAGAAATTACAGTAAATAATGATAATAAATAATGGTAATAATAAATTTGCGAAGGAGAAATTTGCAAGAGAGACCACTGGCTTTTTGTATGTAAACTGGTAAACTTTATTTTATGATTTTACAGGTGGCAATAGACATGTACCAGGAACACAGCCAGAATCTGGTGTGCCACAGGTGGGAAATTCCGATCCGTTTACTGGAGCAGGAAGATATGTCCCAGGATCTGGAGGTGTGGATCCATCTTCACAGTCATTTGGTGCCGACCCCTTTACAGGTATAATTCTGATTCAGTTAAAGAGTCTTATGACTGAGGGATTACGTTTCTCTTAAAACATTATTTCATTCTGCATCATGTTATTAAACAGCCATTTTTATATGCATTAGAATTCTGGGTATCATTTTATACACTTCTGTCAGAAATTAAAACTGTCATGTTTCTTAAGTAATAATACATTGGTAAATGCTCTTACAAATGCCAAGTTTAAGCCAGAGTGTGACTTAATAACTACTACAGCAATTAAAATCCAAACAGAACAATATCCAGAAAAAAGGACATACATGTAATTTATGAAATACAGTCAAGTCTCATTAATCTGGATGCCAATAATCCGGATGCTTCACATTCCCGATGAAATTTCTAGGAACAAATTGCTAAGAGGGTATTATAATCCGGATGCTTCATTTATCCAGACAATTTGCTTCGGAACATAAGTGCCCTGGTTTAAAGACCCTCCACTGGTAGAAGATAAATCATACAGAGTGTGAATCAGGACTGTAGTGTTTCACACAGAATCACTGGAAATTATTTGAATGTAAAAAAAAAATTCATCAACATTATAAAATCCAAGTGCCTCACAACAGGTCTGCATATCCTGAAGAGTTATTTCCCCTTGTGCATTTTCAAAAGATTTTGTTGAATTCTTTGAGCATTAAACTCCATACAGAATTAGATCTATTTACCTAAGAATTGGCAATCACGGTATAATAAATAATGATTAACAGGCTGCATCCATTTATCTGTAAACAAACAAAGTCATTTGTATTCATTTTGTGTTACGTAAGTAGAGTTGGAGAAATATCCTCAGAAATATTCTCTTGATTTTATTGTTGTCGTCGTTGTCATCATCATCACCATCATTCTTATTATCTTTACCAAAATCATTACTTTAAGTATTATTATTATTATTATTACTATTATTACATTTTCGTTTTTATCCTTACTGAAGGACAAAAATTGTACAATACTCCTTATCTACATGATTTGATTTGGCTCTCTCTCTGTGACATCTTTATGTGCTCTTTTCAAATTTATCAAAGTATATGTAGCTGACTACTGTTCATTTGGCTTTTTACAGGTTCTGGTAGTTATAAACCTCAGTCCCAACAATCTACAAACGCATATTTCCCACAGAAATCTTATGTCACATTTGATAGTGCCAATCCAGCACAGATTATTGGTAAGTTTGGTTTTTAATTTGACGTCCTATTCTTCATTCAGTAGAGTCGGTCTATAACAAATTGATTTAAAGCAAATTCAGTGCCATAAAGAGAAAGAATGATATCCCCAAAAAGAATAAGTATTTATCTATAGATATAGTAAAGTCTGATGCTTAAAACGAAGGAGTCCTATAACAAAATCAAAAGTCAATCCCCTTTGACTTTGCTATAGACCAACTCCACTGTATTTACTAGAGACATATATCATGTTTGGTTGGTCAAACTGGCATCCATATAAAATAATGTAGAGTGTTGAGTTTGCCTTATAATCTGTATTCTGGAAGTGATGTCACATTTATGATTTTTTTTCATTTTCTCAATTTCTTTTCTGCCTACAGGAAAGCTTAAGGAATTCAACAATAAAGTAGATCCGTCATTAAAAGTAGAGGAAAGTCAGCTGGAATCTCTGGAGCATCTGATGAATGGTAATTCTGATGAAGCACTTGCCACTCTAGAATTGCTCCTGAGATGGCCAATAGGTAGGCTACAAATAATACATATACTATCTTTATTTGTCACTATTAAACTACAATTAAATTTTCACTTCATTGCCAAGCAATACATTCAGATTTCAGTTTTCTTTACAATGCTTATGTACAAAGTTATACCTACTTATTCAGTTCTTCTCAATATTCATGGGCTTTTGTGGCTCAGTGGTTAGCATCTTTGCCTCCTTATCATTAGGTTCTGGGTTCAAATCCACGTCTTGTCGTTGTTTGCCGACCAGCTCTTTCTGATGAGACTGTTAAAACTAAGGTTCCTCAAACAGCAATGCAACCAATCAATTAATTCAGTTATTTGCATATACATGTGATGATAAAAAACTAACAGACCTCCACACAAGTTGGTGATATTAAAAGTATGTACCTGTTAAAATTATAGCATTTGCTACAAAATATTTCTATATTATCTGCTTCACAATGAAATTTGTAGAATGTAATGTGCTGCATGTACATCATCTCCTCTACAGCTATTATGGGCTTGAGTTTGTCTCCTCTGAAAGTGATTACAAAAATCATTTTGGGGATCTGCCGTGACCTAGTGGTTAGCATGTTCCTCTTCAATTTGAGAGGTCAGGAGTTCGAGCCTGAGCCACAGTATGGAAGGCTGTCCCTGTCTTTTGGATGAGACATAAAAAAACCAATGTCCTGTGACACAATAGGTGTCAGTATGTTAATGAACCCTCCCTACTCTATGGTGATAAATCCTGAGCATAAGCAAAATTTATCACCCTTCAACTTGGGCTTCACCGGCACATGGTCTTCATATATATTAAAGATTTTTGAATGGGATGTTAAACAACAATACAAAAACCATTTTATCTTTTAATCTCAAGAATAGCTGTAGAAAGTTGTCATCTAACAGCACCTGGCATTCATATGACACTTCTTAATTGTATTTCAGAATACATATTTCCTGGGCTGGATACATTACGAATCAGTGTGAGGCATTCTAAGTGTCAGAGATTATATCAGAGACGGGACCTTATAGAGAATCTGTACGCGTATCTGTCTTCTGCAAGTCCCATTCCAGTGCAAATGTTGACACTGCGTGTGTTCTGTAACATGTTTTTACAACCAAAGGGAGAACAATTATTGGTGGACTGTAGAGAAGATATCATCACAAATGCTCTAGACTGTCGTCTTACAGCAAACAAAAATGTTCAGGTTGCCCTGGCAACATTAATTTTGAATTATTCCGTTCATTTCCACGACAAGCTAAGTGAGGAAGCAAAGTCGCAGTGCCTGTTAGCCATAGCTAGCATATTGGAGAATCCCCTAGATCCTGAAGCACAATTTAGATCTCTTGTGTCATTAGGTACATTGTTGAGTGCAGACGCAAGTGCTCAGGAATTAGCTAAATCCTTAGAAATAAATAATTTAATTCTGCCACTAACATCAACGGTTGAACCCCAAAAAGTAGGGGACTGTGCTGATTTTGTTTCAAAGTTTCTACAATAAACCAAAACCATGGATAATAGGCGAGATGTGTCTCTGCAGGAGTTATAACTGATATTTTGATTTTGTAATTATTTCATTAAATGTTTCATGTTTCCTACTTTGGATACCAGTAAAGAACACACATATTCCTTTATTAAACTGTTAATCTAACTGCCAATCTACAGACAGATGGTTCATCAAATTAAATCTTGATGGAATTCCTTGAGTTAACAAATTGATAGGATAAAATGAACTTGATATTACTCCTATCTATTTTAGTGAATATTTAAATAAATATTTGTGAATACTGACTGCCTTGATTTTGTAATTTTTTAAAAATATCACTGTATCCATGCATGATGTCCAGAGCCGTCTGAGTGTATGCATACATCTGTATATAAATGCTCTTTTAAATGTATCAGACTTTAAGTAACCTTAAATTTTTTATATTGTATTGAATTGTAAATGTTAATACCTTTAAAGTGCAAAATTTGTTTTAGACATATACAACCATTAATAAACAAAATGTGTTGTGAACATTCACTGTCTTTTCAGTTTAAATAGCATCTCATATTTTACTTCTTTTTTGCTAGTTTCAAGTGCTCAATCAGAACATCAGATACTTTCTTTTACATTCCCATGAATTAGGAAAATGGAAATGTGATATTAGTGGAGTTTCTACCATAACACGCGTAGTTTAACCATTATCAAATAGCTGTATAATCGGGGCTGCAGTTGATTAAATATATCGATTAACCACACGTGGTTAACGTCCTCCGAGCGTTTGGATTGGCTGATACGTCAGGAAATTCAATT
>JACSZP010063751.1:0-10386 GCA_016161895.1 Pinna nobilis
TCTTGAGTGGGACGTTAAACAACAACGCAACAACAACAACAACTAAAAAAGGGCCGTTTTAGAGAATTAGCTGCTCAATAAATTGGGTCTTATTCATCAAGGTTTCAATGTACGCTGTTTACTATGGAATGAAGAAAAAACATCGTATAGTTTAATTGGCTGGAGATGACTTTTTAACTAAGATGACGCTAACGGGGAAGTTTCAACCACCGCTAAGGATAAGATTCTGTTGGCGGTGATGATTACGTTACATTTATTGTCTACAGATATTGCTTCAATATTTTCTTCATTGCCTAATTACTTACCTTTTTAATAGGCATGTCCCAAATAGTACTGACAATGCCAGAAAAAGAAATGCTAACGGGAAAATGATCATATAGGGAAACCATTCTTTTGTCGACTGCGAGTCGGTATCTGAAAAAAAAACCCTAATATAGATTCAATTGAACATACAGTTTAACCTGCCTTAGCGACCCAATGAACTAAAGAATTAAATTCTCATGTTGCCTAAATGCGTGGTGCCTTCTTCTTTCCTTTGACACTCTCTTTAAACAGGTTAGACTGTATGTTTTTGACGATGACTGAAATATGTACAAAGTAAACTTTATACAGGAAAGTTTCAAGGTGTAAAGGCACGAGGTTAATAGAATGATGTCCAAATGTTCACAGTCTGCAGTAAAGTCTGCGTGTGTGTGTCGCGGTATAGTTCAACATACTTGTACTACATTGATGATCCTGGGTATCATTTTAAAAAACAACCTCGTTCATGATGTGAAATTGCCGGATTATATAACGATTTATTCAATATCTATGAAGTTCTCAATGCGGTTAAAAGAAGTAGATCCTATATTTTTGTCATAAATTCGGTAAGTTTTATCTTACAGTAAATAAACTGATCTTTTTGACATTGCTGATTTTATTTGCTTCCAGTTGTATACAATAATAAGGAAACACGAAAGACAGAAAGAATTGGCACCATAATAGAAAATAACATAGCAAGAAGTAGTATAGAGGAGGGGTGTCAAGGTTAGATCATCCAGTGCAAATAGCATCAATATTGGCAAAGGGATTCAAATTGCATTACATATTATCGTTATTTCTCGGGAAAAAGATGTGGGCTCGTTTGCTCTAACTCTGCGCATATTTTGATCGAGTTGCATATACTCATAGGTATTTTATTTACCTCAATTTTTTTCTGAAAAGCTACTTTTTATACAGTTTAAAATAATGGTAATACGCAATATAACTCTTGTTGTATGTGCCAACATTTACCCATATTCGGAGTTTACAACCGTAAAGTCAATACCCGGTAAAGAAACAGTTTATTGATAAACAAGTAGTTTTTTTCAATGTCTTACCATTACAGCCTAAGCATTGACATCCGTCACTTGAGGTACATGTTTCTTTTGGTGTACAGTTGCAGAGAGAAAGACAAAATAAGCCGAAGTAGCCGACTGGACAGCCCAAACTACAGTTCCTCCCAAAAGTTCCATTCGGACACGCTGAATATATAATAACACAAAAAGATCACATATACTAAGGTAGCAATAGCCAAAAGACTCGAGAGACAATATACAAATGTGCCGTACACTTGAGAAACACGGACCTACAACAAACTAGAGGTGGGATCAGGTGACATGGAGGAGCAGGCTTCCCCCGCTGACTGGTCACGCCAACCCTGAGCACTATATCTATATCAGGTAAACGGAGTCCGTATTCAAAATCAGTGTATGCAGAACGGCCTATAGTTTTTTTCAAAACACTCAAGATAATGACAAAAGAGAAAGAAAACGAAAGTTATTATCATCACCATTATTATTATGCTAAGTCTGTCATCTTTTTTATTTTGATGATGATGAAGAGGAAGAGGAGGAGGAGAACATATCTGACATACCTACACATGCGCCATCTTCGTTTCTTATGTAATTGTAACAACATCTTGAGTTTCTACAACAAACATATAATATTATTCTGAATAATATGAACGCACAGTTTACTGAACAAAACATCGGGGGATCGGGAAGGGTCTAAAATTACTGAGTGCAGTCAATTCATAATATAATAAACCGTCCCTCAATTGATAAGAAAAGCTTCTGTTCGGACATACTTTTGCATTTGACTATACGAGGGGAAAAGACTTGGACATGATTTCTTTTGGTCGGATACATTTGGCATGGTATTTATGCGATCGTTGTGTTTCTTTACCCTGTTGTGTCTAATTATATTCAGGAAAGTGTCTGGTAGATGCCTTTCTGACTTTCAAAACCCCTTTTAATATTCAATTAAAGATTGTCATGAATGACTGATATGCATTAAGAACAAAAGAAAATGACATTCACAATAAAAAGTGAAGGTTATTGGAAGAAATGAATTTAAGTTATTGACTATATTGACATTCAAATGATTAATAAATACATGTATTTTAAAATGTATTAGATTCATTGTATTATGGAAAAAAACACACACTGTAGTGCTAGGCATGTGCTCTTTAATAAAACATTATCAACCCAACATTATTTTTTTTTTTATTTTCTCTTCATTATTATAGAGCATATTGACAATCAAATGACTAATAACATTTTATTGTATTTGATTCATTGTATTACGAAAAAAAGACTCACACACCCCACAGTACAAGGCATTTTATCATTACCCTAAGATTATCAACCCAACATCCTACTTTTTCTTTTAATTTTCTCTTCATTACACAATATATTTTCATGGAGTTACTAGACTCCCCTTTGATGACATATAACCCGCATCATGTCTTTGTATTGTATAGATTTCTTGATATATCGTTGATGGAAATTGATTATGGTGCATTTTCAATTATACATACCGTGTTCCACAGCCCCTTTCCGACGTAATAGTGACATTGTCCTGCTCAACAGAATCGGTAGTCAACTTTAATCCTGCAGTAATAGTTAAAACGAAAACCATTGCCAAAGCCCTCATTTCAGATTTTACTAATACTTGGTATTTATGTTTAAATGAATGTGAACAGTTGTTGAATCGTATTCACTAATTGTCATGTCATAGGCTAGGGGTTCGTTCCTCGTTTTATTTCAAATTAAAGTTTGGACTCGCTAAAGATATAACCTTTCAAGAGGAGATACTTAGTTTTCCGTAGAACCAGTTCATATTGAAATAAATATTCCAGTTTTAAAGACTTTTGATCTATGATCGATTACTTCAAAGCACTTCCCGATTCACGAGATGCAAAGGAAACACATTCATATAGTGTCTGTGTGAAAAAGAGACACAACCCTCAAATTATATAACAACAGATACAGACGTATCATTAGTTCTAATAACATTACAAAATCCCATGGGTATAGGACAAGCATAGGCCAGAGGTCCAGAGGAGGGACCAGGAGCTAGGAAGGAGAACGCATCCCGTGTTGACCGGTCCTACCCTTCGTGAGCCCACAATAGTACATGCATTGTGTAATATTATGAAGTACGCCTCTATAGGAAGGAAATAGAAAATGAAACAAAGGTAAAATAAACTTCGTTTTGTTTATTGAGACTTCTTTTTTCAAGCCCTATCGTATTTGTTAGTATCTTTTTGTGAAAATCTCCTTTATCATATCTGGTCAATTGCCATTGAACCTTATCGGATACAAGTTAACACGTTATACACGTAGTCTTAAAACACTTAATTCATTACAGAAAGGACTATTTTGATAACTAAGCTAAACGCGGTTTTAACCTAGACATACGAGAGACCGTTGATATTCATGCCTAGAGCTAACCTCAAGCCAAAAACATACCGGTTCAAATTCTCATATGACTTAAAAAGGGAAAGCCGTTATCGTTCCATGTAGTTATCGTGTTGGACCTCAGATCGCGAGGTCATGGATTCGAACCCACTCGACAAATATGACTGGCGTTTCCTCGGATTATGTAGTAGATTTGGAGCCCATCACCGGTATTCGGTGAACAAGAAATTTCTTTCTAGACTTTTTTGAAAAAGGAAATCTTGCTATTACTTTATATGGCTTAACTTATCTCGGTCATTCAGATAATAATGTGTTTGTGTTTCTTTGTTTCTAAATATCCGTAGTTCAAATTCAAGTTTGATTTCATGTATCATATTTTTGGATAAGCCGCCTTTCTATACTGAATAGGTCGGTTTCTAAAGACGTTGATGTTGCGTGTTTAGCGTATCTATCTGCTATGTTTCTGTGAAAGAAAAATACATTCACGTGCACACTCACGTCTATCTATTTGTGCATTTCAGTCTAATTGCCCACAGCTATAGAACGGTTTGGAATTAATAGAACCATTCAAAGTCTATTAGTAGGTGTGTTGCGTACGGGAATCAACTGTTGAACTGAGGACGATGAATAAATAAAGTATAGAACGGAGCCATGTCTAGTCCTCGGACAAATAGGTCTCTTTCCAAAAAAAAATATTTTCGCTGTTTAACAGGATTTATAAAGCATGTTTATTTCTCTTACATAATTCACAGGGCCTCAGCTTTTCCACGTCATTGTGTGTACATAATTGTATAAATCTCTGAAATGGCGCACAACCGGGATTTGTGGGTAATCCATCAACCCTCGATACTATACATGTACAAGCCACATTCTACCTTGTTTGTCTTTGCATTACGCAACACTCGATCATTTTTAGTCAGTTTTTATTGGTGGAGGAAAGAGCCCGGCCACTAATGTACCCACCGGCCCCCCTCTCGCATCCGCGCTGACTAGCGGTGAGAGATTTAATTTTGACACAAATCAAATAAATATGAATACCTCTGAAAGTGAAATCACGATTTTTCACAACAAAACGAATATTTAAAGTTATCGTGATAAATATCAGTTAAATAGAGTCAGAAAGAGGTTTCAGAACTGATTCAAGTTTTGTGTAGTTTGGTTTAAGGCCAAATGGTTGGCTCATTGATTCTTCTTGTTATACAGCTAGTACAAATCATGTCAACAGATAGAGAGTGATCTTTCATTGAGGCTAGAATACCGGTTTCGGAAAAACATATCCTGAAATACAAGTATGCAATACCTTCACATTAGAATGGAAAGGTAAGGAAACATTGATCAATCTCATAATTCCTATAAAATAAGATAAATATAACAAGTTGAGCAAACACGCGCCCCTGGATACATCAGATGTGGGATCAGGTGCCCAGGTTTGAGTAAGCATCCTCTATAGACCGGTCACAACCGCCGTGAGCCCTATATCTTGATCAGGTAAACGGAGTAATCCGTAGTCAAAATCAGTGTGTATAGAACGGTCTAACAACCGGTATGAACAACGTCAGACATCACATGACCCAATGGAAGGCCGTATCGGCAAACCAGACTATTGTACTGACCGTCGATGGTGGGTATAACCTAACGGACCAAAATTATTGAAACAATGAAGCTTTCTCTTAGATAGATTTATTTTCTGGAAAAAAGTACACTTGTTTCAAATAATTTACCACAAGGTAGAAACTTAATTATTTTCATCGAATAGTCAGTTATTGCTTGTAAGTTTCGTATTTCGTAACTTATGCACCAGGAATTTTAAGAGAGTTCATATTAACGTTCAAATTGATATTTTTCTTTTTGAAACAGTACTTGATAACTGTCTTTTTCATCATCATCAAACTGGGCGTATTGTAAAGGCTTGACGCAGCAGCATAATAAAAAGAAACACGCAATATTCAGGTCCGCCATGTTGAATTCTTCTTTCTCATCTCTTGTAAGTTTGAAAGAGACGAATCGCAAACACACAGGCAGCCGCTAATACTGTTGAGACTGTTAAATCCAATGCACTCAGACGAGTGAGTTCTGCAACAAAGAAGAAAAGTGAAAGTCAAGAGAATTGTGAAAAATGTCAAATCAATTCCGTTGATATCTATATCATGTCTTTTGTATCGAAAGATTTGAACGACATCACAACTTTTAGTTACATGGTACCTAGCGACAAGTCTTAAATAATATAGAAGAAACTTCAGGTGCAAATGTTCGCTGGCAAAGGCAATATTCTTCGAATGTCCACTATAAAACTGCGTTATTAATATTGTGTTACTATTGTCTCTCTATCTCTCTCTCTATCTCTCTCTCTCTCAGATCTCTCTCTGCAGGTATTATCAAACGTCAGTGACAAGATAAACATTTTGGCATCACTGAGCACTTTGATCCGATGAGCATGCAGTGTTATTTAACATGCTGACACAAGATAATTCAGTCGCCTCCACAAATTCACAGGCGGAACTTTTAACCAAGCAGTGAAAATATTTTTTCTGCACCTTCTAATCAGACAGACGAATTATTTGTAAATAACGGTATCAATGGTACTGTCTTCTCTCTATGAAAATATACAAAGGAGGAGTGTCTTTTGTTTCTTTTTGTTGTTTGTTTGTTTTTTGGGGATTTTGGACCCAAAATCGTGATTTTTGGACCCATTTTTGTGAAATCNNGGGGTGGGGGGGGTTGGGGTTTTGTTTTTTGGTGTTTTTTTTTGTTTCTTTGGGGTTTTTTTTTTAAGAAATAGCTTGATCTTTGTATCGGTATAAAATACAGTTATTGTATGGTTACTTCGGGATGTTGCAAGGTTCTGGTTTCTCTTGACCAGGCCTACTTCCCCCGGCCTCGCTCCGGGAGATTTCAATTTAATTTCAAGTAACCAGAAACTTGCTATATCCCTCACAGCTATACTTAAACTTTATACTGACTTCTATTGCGGAATGAAGCTGCCTCTATATCCCTTTGGTCTCCTTCAGCAGAACCTGGAACATTGATAAGAAGTTTAATGTATGTTGAAGAAAAGGTAAAAGTAACGAACAGTGATCGATCTCATACTAGTAATTCTAATGCATTTTTTTCTTTCGCGTTATTTCATTGGTCAATAAAGTTGAAAACTCGCAGGGTATGCACGATTCACTACTAGTTTTTGATTGTTTACGTAGGACGTAACTGTAATGGCCAACATGGCAATTTGGTCATTGATAAAAGTAGGATATCTATGCGTCTCAGTACTTTCTGGCACGTCACCGCCAGTAAAGAATGTAAGGAGCATTAGAATAGGGTTTACCGTGTGACTGTTTTACAAAAACTGACAGGGCATCGTTGAAACCCCATCAGAAATCTCCGTTTCACCACTCGGCTGAGGCCTCGCGGTGAAACTTCATTTCTGACAGGGGATTCGCCGACACCTGTCAGTTTTTTGTAAAATAGTCACATGGTAACCCTTAATTCTTATAAGGAATGCAAAATAAAGAGTTTGGGGAAAACGACTCCTGGATACACCAAAAATGGATCAGGTACCTAGCTGAAGTAAGTATCCCCTGTTGACCGGTCAAAACCGCCATAAGCCCTATATTTTGATCCGGCTAACGGAGTAATCTGTAGTCAAAATCAGTGTTTCAAGATCGATCTAACAACCGATTGGAAACATGTCGGCAGTCGATCCAATGACAGGCCGTATCGGCAAACCAGATCATTGCACCGACCGTAGAATTACTTCTAATGAGAATGATCGAGTCTTTTATTACTTAGTATAGTTTTGTGTATTGTATCGGCATTGGACAACAATATCATCAGTATATGTTATGGAATAAAAAAAAGAATGAAGACTATCAAGAGGGTATTCAAAATCCAAGTCCTTATAAATAGAGCAAGATCGGAATAATTATTGTCACAAGGTGGAAACAATTGCAAGTCTCTAACAGGACGGGGCCAAGGATCCTAATGTAGTCAGCGTTCCTTGTTTGCATACCCAACTCGCCACACCTGTTCCAAGGAAACCCTACAGATTATATCTTGGCTCAATCTGATGCACGCTTTATTGATCTTATTATCCAGTTTGATGGGCGATGTTCTGGTCTGAGACCGTTTTTGACTATTTAAAAATATAGGATAATACTCCATCGTTGTTCGGAATTCTCCTACTTTGACTACTCCCCTAGAGAGATATTGACGACTGATGGCAGCAAGTAGGAGATTCTGACTCTTCTTTGGCACCTGATCTCACTTTTTTTCGTTTTTGCATTTTCGTTTTGGAATATTTAGCGTTTTTAGATCTTAAATTTGTCTATTTGTCTTTTCGTCTAAGATCGTACGAGAGAATGACACAGACATGTTTGAGGTATATACGAGCGTAGTATTGCTATGAATATGAAAAAGTCAACTTAATTACATGCGCTTGTCAACTTATGAATTTTCCCCAAGTGTAATACTGTGACAAGTCCCAAAACCCTTGTATTTGGAAGAACAGACACTTCGACAATTTTATACTACATTTGATTATTTATATTTGAAGATGGTTACAGGCCTCATATAGTTTAACAAAGCCAAGTATATTCAAATACGTATAATTGTCTCTGATCTTTCAACTTAAAGTTCCCATTGGATAAGGCATTTGATCGGATATTTATTTCGCTTTTCCTGTAGTAACAATATGAAATGCTTCACAGCAATGAGCAGTGATGGTGGTCGTAGGCGACACATTCTGGACCATACTGAAACATAAATAATTATATACATGAACTTCGAAATAATGCACTGTACCTTGTGGCAAGGGGGGTAATGCAGCAGTGTTACGGGCGTTGCAGTTGTCTTATCATGTATAAAAAATAAGAAAATATGTTAATAAATTACATCACATATCCTTGCTGTTATATAATAAGCATCTAATAAAGCAGTGATACTGGTATAATAGGTAATGAGTAAGAGATGTTGGTGAGAACAAAGTCGTACAGGTAAAGGGCGACTAGGTCAGACTCCACTAAATAAGGGGCGATTTGGTTGGTTAAGAAGGTGTAGGGGAGGGGAGCTGCTATGTTGATGTTAGATTTTCTCTGATTGGTGTATAATGCTATTATTTTCAATTGAATGTTATAAAGTGGGCAGTAAAGTGTTGAAAAATATGTAGAATGACTAGATTGTTGAATAAAAGTGAAATTTATGGCCCCTGGAATTAGTTGTAAGCCAGTGTCAAAATTTTCTGTACATTTTGTGTTGAAATGGGGATGGTCCTAATCATGTAGCGAAAAATCCAGAACGTCAACCCATGGTTTTGAGTTTATTCGAGGGTTGGGGAAGGGACGGCCTACAAATCGGTATATAGTTTATATGCATTGGCACGTCGGAAACATAGAACATTTGACCAAGCGTTAACATTGTCGCCTATGGAAAACCATTTAGTGGAGTCTGACCTATACGAAGTTAGTCGAAGGAAGTAATCCCTACACTACGCAATTGCTGATAGCTTTTGTGCCGGACTAAATTGTCTCTGCTAGTGATAGAATAACAATATAAGACAATATCCCCGGCTGTGTAATTTCGGCACGTTCGTTATATCACCATTAGAGATACTAAACGTTATGGATTTCACGTAATATATGAATTAGTTCCATTATATTGTAATCGCAGTATACATTTATCTTTTTGTAAGACTAAAAAAATAGTTTGGAAAACATTAAAATTACTGCATACACCATAGTTCACATAACATAAATATGCATCTTTGATACTGAAAAAAGCCTTTCATATTAAGAAAAAGACAGGGACTATACTTTATTTTTAGATCAATTAAAGATATGGCACTTAATCATGAAAGTCAAGATCTATGATGAAGTTTTATGTCCCTGGACACATGTAATAATCTGAATTTTGTTTCTGTCCTTTAGGTTTGACCTTGTCAATTTTCTGGGTCCTTGCATTTACAACCTTGGTTGTTGGATATGAACATGGTTATTTTTTGGTTGAATAAATCTACTCATCACACAGTGGTGCAAAATACAAAACTTTACAAATTTGACAAGTGAAATACATGTATATCGTTAACGCTCACGTACGTTGTACCAGCCAACATATTCCAGAATTGAAATAGTGTCCAAACATCAAAGCACGATTAGTCCAGTTATATGTAATTAAATTTCAAGTGATCATCAATTTTTGAAAATGACATTTTACTTTATTTGACTAAAGTGTATACTACAAAGGTTTTGACACTATAATATAGTATAAAAGATAAATATCGTGTATATGATATGTAAATCTAATTTGTAAAGACGCTTGTGATCTACAACAAAATTTGTGAAACTAAAGATGTCTATCCCAAGTTTACCAAAAGGCATTAAACCAAATCAGAAATTGAAAGTTAAGTTGAAGCTGTGTAGCAGTTAAACATTGGGACCGCTAGAGTTAAATGAAATAACAAGCCCAATAAAAAGATGATAATCAAAGGTACCGAGTTATCAGTCGCCAATAATATATACTGTTAATCCAGTAATATTCGCGAGAATTTTATTTTGGCGTAATTACGCGAGTGTACTAACTCGCGAAAATAAAAGCCTCGCTAAATGTACTAACCTGAGATTAACATGCATCAAACAATACAAACTTCTAACTAATATTCACACGCGCGAAAATATTG
>JACSZP010063772.1:2452-13272 GCA_016161895.1 Pinna nobilis
GTCATTTTTATGCTTAGTCAGGGATGGTGGTATAATGCTCCTCAAATTGCTTTTAACACTTTCAACACTGCATATAAACAATAATAGACTCGTCTCTATCAATAGAAAAGAACATACCATTTACACACTTAGGGTTGTCGAGGTAAAGAACTATATATACTAACATAGATGTAAATAAGGAAACAATAGTTTTCTGTTATAATCTGACACTCTAGCCTAAGTTTGATAGGAGTGTTTTGTTTGTACTATTTGCCTAATATCCATTCGCTTTTATGAGAAGTCTAACTCATTTATGTAACTTGATATGTTGCTATTTTCATTGTAATTTGGCCCTGAATGAAGGTGTGCTAGTGGGTTCTATCTTCTGGGATTATGTAAAAAAATAAAACAAACATACTAATGTATGAGTCACGTGGCTGTGGTTCTTTCCTATAGTTAAGATTTCCGTTTTATACCTGCAGTTTTGTTTATTGTAATCTCGTCTGCCCTTTCTATGATTGACTTTCTCTCAATCTGTCTGTCGTTCTTCATTAATATCTCTCCATATACATGTACATGTATACAATGTTCTCAATAATAACTTTATTTTAGATAACCAAAAATGCTATATTGTAGGAAGTTTTCATTTCTTGATTGTTATAAATACTTGTATATAAGCCTTTTTTCGCACTGAAATAACTCTCAATCATAGAAACTCATGGAAAATTACTTATTGGAGATCACGGACATGACGTACGCATAACGTTGACTGGTAAAATTGATTGAAGCGCTTAAAGTTATTTCACAAATTATACATATATCATAAAATACTTATTAGTTAAGTGTCTTACTGTAAGATTTTCTTTGAGGTAATTAATTTTTTCTAAAAATTATTTCATCACGAAAACAGATTTGTCAAGGGTAATTGGTATTTCCAAAATATGTCATTTATCGCGTGGCTCAGTCACAAACATGGGATGCAATCTTAAGATCGGAACCATAGTGTGTCTTTAGTAGTAAAATAACATTACCTCAGTTTTCGGCCTAATATGAATAATGCTGATTTTTAGATAAATTTAACGCTTTTTGTAATATTTTCATACCTTTTACTACAAGATTTGATTATTCAATTCATTAAACGTACATATTGATCCATTCATTTTTGTTAGTGTAGAAACACTAATCATTACGGTACAAAGAGTCATCTACGATATCCCCGAATGTATTTAAGATATTCGGACCCTAACCTTGGAAATATGGTAACCCATAAAAAATTATATAAACGCTCAAACTCTAAACTGAAAATGAAGTCCAGAATGAAACTTGCAGGTTCAAAACCACAATGAAACCTTATTCCTCAAAATAAAACCTCCACAATTACTTTTGCTAATACTAAGATATCTATTTGTACAGTTCCTACAACTACAACATTAGAACCACCGACAGTTCCGCCCACGCCTTCCCCAGGTACAGTTGTTTTTGTCTATCTTTATCATCAATAATAATTATCTCAAATTGTTCTAAAGGTACACGTATATGTTTTTTATGATTATACTCACAGAAATTTAACATGCATACACAGATACAAGTGTATGAAAATAAATGCCTATTAATGTACTAAAATATGTTGTCAACAGTATGAAAATTGTGACTGAATGCTAAAGTTTCCTTTCTGAGAAAATAACTTCACCTTTTTTAACATATAAGATATGAGTAATAACCCCGTATTTTTTCAGATGCGCATTATATATTATTGGAAAACAAAATTGGAAAAGAGACAACATAATTGACTCATTCAACTGCACTAGTACAATATGAAAATAAACAGATTTTCAAAAAATTATGTTGAGTGATATCAGTAGCTTGATTTATACATTTTATTTACACCATGGTCCATTTATAAGATAAGTAGTATAACTTTTATGAGATTTCATAAAATCATATTTTTAAACGAGACACCTTTATAATAATCAGGTATCAAGGTTGTCTTTTGTGTATTGATTTCCAATCATAGACATTAATTCAAGTCGATTTAGTTCAATATAGGGATACATGGTCACGCAGGTGTCTATACATAGACATACTTATGTACTTACATGAATACTTTCGAGATATTTGTTATAATAGGTAATGTACGCACAATTGCTTTTAGAGTTTTTTTTTTTAAATTGAAAATAATTTACGACTTTTCTTATTCTTTTTTAGGGTCTCTCTTTGATACATTCAGACTTGAGCTGGGTGCTAACAACTCTATCATAGTTACATGGTCCTCTAAGAACTTCAGCCAAGTTCTCGGTAATGTCACTGTCTCTTATGGTATCGTGATGATAGGGGACTGCAAGGAAATTCTACAACCAAACTACACTGATATGTAAGTTTTTTTTGTGTTTATGATTTATTGAAAGTAATACCCCTGGTGTCTGTCTTCAACGAAATGCAAGATTTGAAAGATTTATATTATTGTGTGTGAAATGGTAAATATGACGAAATGTGATCAATCTTATAATTCCTATAAGAAATACACAAGAAAGAGTAGGGCAAACAGGGACCCCTGGGTATATTAGAGGTGGGACCAAGTGCCATATATCTGGATGAAATAACAGAGTGATCCGTAGTCGAGATCAGTGTATTAAGAATGTCCTTACAATTGTTATGAATCCTTAAGACAGCATTCGACCAAACGACAGTTTGTAATGACAAACTACATTGTTATACCAACTACAAATGTATAAAATTCATCAAATGCTGACTTGAATGTTGGAACCCCTTTAACATCCTGTAGTATTAGTAGCTTGTCTCGATTTAAAAACTGGTCATACCCAGAAAGAGATCTGTCTTAATGGTCGTTCATTAAGCAATTGAATAAATCGATTTTTGAAAACGGGTTTTGATTTTGAATTTATCTTTTTATAGCTATGTACTCAGCTCTGGTAATATAGCCATCCCGGATCTGGTTCCAAACCGGAAGTACAACGTTCGAGCAGTGATTGACACTTTGGGATATAACGCAACAGAAAATGACCGAACAATATCGTACAACATATCAATGGGAGAAACTGGTAAGTGTCAGCTTATGCAATTATGGATATTCTAGTTGTAATGGTAATGTTGGTATGGATGTTTTGTTGTTCAACAGTACAAGTGAAAGATATTTTGTCGGACGTTAAAAACTCTAAACAACCACAACTGCTTCAGTTCCACTTAAATAACCATTACTATAAATGTCAATGTATTTATTATCAGTAAGATGTTTTATGTAGTTATCAGTGGACTGCTATTAATCAAATTGTTTCATTTTACCGTGGAACATTTTCGACGGGTGCCAACAGGGGACGCTGACTCCTTCCGGACACCAGGTCCCATCTCATTAGGGATTTGCATTTGTTCTCCACGTGGACACCGTTATTATTCCTCAGCTTCTCATGTTTTAGGACTTGGATTTTCGAACATCGCTTGGCACTTCCGCATTTTCTTTTTTATATATTATACGTTTATTGTCCTAGTTGTAGGGAGTCGTGAGGATTTGTTTACCCAAAGCAAGTCATATCTTCCAGGGCGAAGCCGGGCAATAAAATGTTTATTATATTAAAGAAGTCAGTAAAGACTAATCTTCATTTCATTTGAATAAGCTACAAAGATGTTTACACAAAGGAGATATATTGCACGCGAGCATATATGACACATGCAAGAGAAATATCAGATTTTGTCCCCTTTGACACGCTACAGCTTTTAGCCAATCACTGTGTTTTACCAAAAAATATTATAATATTATTTGATAATGTTTTACAGTTCCGACTGGACAGGTTCAGAACATACAGGAGATTACAAGAGAGGCGACAAGTGTTACTCTGCAGTGGAGTGATCCACCGTGTGAAGAGAGGGGAGGGTTACTTCTGAGGTACATTTATAGTTACTACAAAGTCAGCGATGGGATCTTAGAGAACGCAACCTCGGAGACGATCAATGGCAAGCTTCTGACACTAGGCGGGCTCCAACCGTACACGATATACAATATATCTATATCCTATGAAAATAGTTTGGGGGTTGGACCGCCAGGATCTTACCAATTCCAGACTGATGAAGCAGGTAAAAGTTGAAAATAAAAACAGAACTATGATTATTCAAACTACAATCTCTTGCCTACTATCACTTTTTGCTCTGATCACTGGTTACTTAAACATACAAAATAATAGACAATTTCATGAGTTTGCTATCAGGTTCATTGTATTATTTAATAAGCGTATAAAATATCTACTATAGGAGACTACGGTCTCCGCCAAATCTGTCAATGCGTCTGTTTGTCTGAGACACTTTGGCTTTCTGAATTTTTTCTCTTCCGCCTTTGTGGGTTTAAACAAGGAAATCACCTTAAAGCTTCATAGAGTTGTACCAGTGATAATAAAGACTGACATTGTCATAGACCTACAAGTTTCTGGTACAGTCTAACCTGCCTTAGCGACCCACTGAATTAAAGGAAAACCTGTCTTATGTGACCTAAATGTATGGGTTCCCGAATTTGTTTTTTCCTATATAAATCACCTGAAATAAGAGACCACCTGTCATATGTGACCCTTTTCGCTCCTTTCCTTGGACTGTTTCTTAAAACAGGTTAGACTGTAGTTAATATGTGTAGCTCTAGCGAAACTTTTCGTCTTGGTATACTTGCTTCCAGAATGTCTACATGCTTTAATCAATTAAATATTTATGCTTCATTATTTACAGCGCCTGGGATACCTTCCATCACTTCCATTATTCCTAACATCAACAGCATGACGGTGGAATTTTCAACACCCACACCAACTAATGGAATCATCCGTATGTTTGAGCTGTCCTACAGTCTGACATCTGATTTTAAGGACTTCACACACAAGTCAACACCAAATAACAGTGTCATTGTGACAAACTTACTGGCTTTCAAAACGTACTACCTGAAGGTATCTATACAATCCTATATACTCGTATGCCATTTACCACTATTTCACGTTGACAGCGACACGACTAAGAAAATGGTCGAGGGGGGAGGTCTTTTCCTGTCAAGTAAACATTAAACACTTGGAATTGTTGTACCAATGGGAAGGTTTGTGCTGTTTGTAAATAAGTGAGAAAGAACCCCTTTTTCAGTTTTGAACAGTACGTGTACTGTTAATCAAGTTTTTTTTGCGATAATTTTATTTTCGCGTAATTATGCAACAGGTCTTGCTCTCGAAAATTCAATAAATGCTTTATGTTCTAATCTGATATACATGAGAATCATACTTACACATGTAAATATCGAAAACATATACATGCATACTCGCGAAAATAAATGGTCAAAGGAATAATGCCATGGTAAACAGTCGATCCGCGAAATTGTTTGAAATTAACGTAATTGACTATTATGTAGTGTATTCATATTTTCTACCCTCAAATCTCTGGATTAATGAGAAACTTATTGGTTTAAGAATCCGGAGTCGTCCTGCCTTTTATTATATAATTGACGAGTGTTTGTATAGGTCCTATTTTTCTTTCAATTCAGGTGCGAGCAAGTACACTTCCTGGATTATTCAGTAATTACAGTGAAACTAATGTCACCAGAACTCTTGAAGCTTTACCACCACCGCCTGCATTTGTACAGCTCGCCGCTGTCAACGAATCCTGCTTAAGTGTGGTCTGGGCACTTGTCCCTAATGATAACGGAGTTATTGTTTCATACAAGGTATGAATTCATTGAGTTAATACCGGCATTCTATATTATCAAAGATATATTCTTTTTCACACAATTGAATCTCATCTAAAAACGTAGTTTGTTCATAATCCATGACTGACGTTTGATACTTTTTTTATTTGTAAAACACCCTATATTCCTTTCTGACCTATATATCAATTACTTTGTGACCGGGACGCTGATGCCGAATGGGTAAAGTATCGCCAATATAGACAAATCGGTGCCATATGACTGAAATGCTCTAGACAGTCATTTTAAATCTAGAACAGATAATACATATAATTAATAAGTGAAAAAAGAGTTACCATGACTGGCTAACGTAAAAGAAACAAATATAAATTGTATACTATGTCGGAGACACACATCGCCATTCCATTATCAAAATTAAATATTCATTTCTATTGTAGGTATCCTATTCCGAAGTTAAAAGCGAGCAGGAGAATTTCGTTTTAATAAATGTGACATCTGAATCACAATGGAACATCTGTGGTTTGAAGGCCTGGACAAGTTACATGGTTTCAGTTTCAGCTAGCACTTCTAGGGGATTCGGCCAAGCCACAACAAGCATCCAATCCACTCTTCAGGGAGTTCCAGCTCCGCCCCCAGCCCCTAAATTGGTAACTCGTAGCGAAACAACAATTTCTGTAGAATTCTACCCAGTGAAACCTGACAATGGACCTCTGTCGGGTTATATGATCTACAAAGATGACATTACAAATAACAGACGAAAACGAGCTGTTACTTTTCTGACCAATCGGCCCTCAGGAACTGCTGTGGCATACTTCAATGATACTCAAATAACAACGTCCATGGTCTTCGTTGTAGGGGACAACAAAGTCTATGGAGGCTACAGTAACCCGCCTTTGATAAAAAATCATGTGTACCAAATTTATGTTGAAATCATCAGTACATTTCAAAATGTTTCCAAATCTAGTTTCTCAAAGCTGCCGTCTCCTGTCACTGCATCGCTCCCTGCTGTAACACCGACGGGAAATAACGAGTCCCAGGGCAGCAATACAGGGGTCATCGTGGCAGTAGTTATCATTGTCTTACTCCTTATCATCGCTGCCGTCGTCGTCTTCATCATATTTTGGTACAGAAGGCGAAACCGATTCGCTCTGCCCCAGTACGAATTGTACGAAAATGACAAAAAGGAAGTCCCAAAGGTGGTCGATGATTACGATCCACATAAATACTGGAATAGTATCTATTCCACACGAGAAAGCAGACACATAATAGCTGGAAAAGAGCTTCTACCAAATGATGGAGTATCCAACGGAATAATGAATGGGTCTGTTCCTAAGAGCCATACTGTACCTCCCGTTTCTTTCCAACAGGAATTCAACCAGTTGCCACACGAACAGCTTGCACCATGGAACGATGCTCAACGACAAAGGAATTCCCGGAAAAACCGATTCCGGCATTTGCTTCCTTACGATCACACGCGAGTGATTTTGGATCCGGACGAAAATTCAAATGGAGATTATATAAATGCAAACTTCGTAAAGGGTTACAGGAAACCTCACGCATACATAGCCGCGCAAAGTCCGTTTGATGAAGAAACCGTTTTGGATTTTTGGCGCATGCTCTTTCAATACAATATCAAAGTGGTTGTCATGATTACTAACATTGTTGAAGACAAAATCGTAAAGTGCTCGCAGTACTGGCCTGACCCGGAAATGGGAAAGGTCAAATATGGAGCTTTCTCACTGACGTCAATAGATTATAAAGAGTTTTCTGATTACATAATCCGTACGGTGAAAATTAAAACACGGCACAATTCACACACAAAAGTTGTGCACATATTCGAGTTCAGTTCGTGGCCAGATCATGGCGTCCCAGATGATAGCATCCCTTTACTGGAATTCCGACATAAGGTACGGGAGTACCATGGTAGAGATCCGAGTCCCATCGTGGTACACTGTGGGACCGGCGTCAGTAGGACAGGAACATATATAGCCATAGATTCATTACTAGAACAATATGAAGAAGAGGGAGTCATCAGTGTGTTCTCCTTTGTGAGAAGAATGAGGAAAGACCGCATTGCAATGGTGAGGACTGTCAAACAATATATTTTCATCTATGAAGCAATATTTGAAGGACGTGTGGCGGGCGACACAAGGGCTGGCGTCGACCTGAAACAGAAATACCACACATTGACAATGAGGAATCTAAAAACAAAACATTCCTATTTAAAAGACCAGTTCCTATGCTTACAACGATATACCAGGAAGAATCACCCTAGTTGGTGCTCGGATGCGGTCGCGCCTGTGAACTTCCATAAAAACCGCTTCCCCGATCTCGTGCCACCAAACAAATACAGACCTGTACTAAAAACGCCAGGTGGGTTGGATAGAAATGACTACATAAACGCGATTCTCCTCAACAGTCATGAGCGGCGGGATCATTTTATTTTGACCCAGTCCCCGCTGCATACCACAGTGATAGACTTCTGGAAGTTGGTGTACGACTACAAGGTCAATACCATCGTCATGATGGAGAACTTTACATACGAAGACGACACATGCGCCGAGTACTGGCCGGAGAACAAAATGAAGAAATTTGAGCCGTTCTTCGTGGACAACACCAATATATGGCAACAAGAGAACGTTACTATTAGACATTTCAAAATACATAATATGTTGCATCCCAAGAAAACTGCGCACGAAGTCCGACAGTTTCAGTTTAATGCTTGGGACGATGACGAATTCCTCCCCAAGTCCAAATCCATGTTTCTAGACTTGATCGACCTTGTTCGGGGCTGGCAGGAGAATGTAAATGGAGACGAATCTCCAGTTCTAGTTCACTGTAAGGACGGGGCCACACACAGTGGGCTATTCTGTGCGGTGTGGAATGTATGCGAGACTATGAAGAGGGACAGTGATGTGGATCTGTTCCATACTGTCAAACACATGAAGCGACGGCGAAAACCGATTGTTGACTCTCTGGTAAGTGAAATGACATGCACGGATCTAGAAATGGGATTTCAGGGGGTCGGACTTCCTCTTGAAATAGTAAAGTACATTTATATACATGTACCAAATATTTATACATACAGTATGATCATAGGTCAATGATACTAAGATGCTGATTTTAAGAAGATTGATTTTTTCTTGCCACAACTTTGACCTTCCTCGGAAAAAAATCTGGTGGCGCGCTTGATTTGAATAGTCTGAGGGCTCTTGTTAGTTTAGTGTTGACGTCAAAAAATACGTATAGTAAGTATATATCATTTAGAAAGTTTAAAGACCAGCCACATCTACGTTACATTTTTCAGACTGGAAAGGACATCACTGCTCATTCATGAAACAGTGTCACTGTTATTGATGCCAAACTATTTTCGATTTTTGTATAATGTTTATCCTCTCCAAAATACATCGATATATTTTTTGTCGTGTAAAATAATACACGAAGTCGCCACAATTGGATCTGCTGTAAAATGTTCCACTGGAGTATAGTTGATCGAATGTTCCAAAACAGTCTTTGGCATGGCCGCCTAATTAACGTTTTGATAAAACCTGTACATGTATAAATAGTGAGCTTGCACTATAGAAATTCCTCACGGTATAGAATCAAGTTCACAGCTAGGGTAACCATATCTGAAGATTCAGTGTAATGGCAATACCATTAGAGTACCTTTAACAGTGACTTTTAAAACGATACACAATATATGCAGAGAAATTCTGTTTCATTAAATAAAAAAACCTGTATATTAAGTTTGATTTTAGATAAACTGTAACATTTATGATGTCTAACAAACTGAATGATTCAATTCTTTAGAAAATGGTATTTACATCCTCGTTTTACTTTTTAACAGGACCAGTATCGCTTTTGTTACAAGATTTTGTGGGACTTCATGAATCTGCGCATGCCCGGTGGAACTCTGACAAACATGATGAACCATACAAAGCCAGATCATTCATACAATGTCGGAAGTCTCAGTCTTGCTTCCTATACATCTCATCTGGAGTACATGTGAACTATAAACGTCCGTGATGTATCATCTATTAACTGTAAAAGTTTCGTTGTCTGGACCAGCGAGCTCGGCATACGATGTGATTTCACAGAAACTCAAACTTGTTAGAGAATGACAGTGTTTTGTAAATAGACTTGAAAAAATGTACAAAACTAAATGATATATAAATAAGAATCAACATTGCTAAAAAGGTGCTATTCTGTGCTAAGATATGTAGAGAAATATTACAAAACTATAGAAGAAATGTATGTATTTTTTCAATTTTGTGTGATAATCTATTATGATTTCTAAGCTTATTAATTCGTTTTCTTCAAGAAAACATCATTAAACAACATTACTGCTTCTCTAAAAATCGCTAACTGTTCTCAGCATTTTAGAGTGAGAGAAAGGGGAGGAAGATAGGGAGAGAGCCTATAGCCAAATAAAACTTCATTCTTAAATTACTTTGTTTACTTTAGTCAATTTAGTTTTAACTGATACCTGTGTGAATACATCAAATGAGAAGTCAGCTATATAATAAAGGTTAGAACACTAAAGAAGACTGGATGTACCTGGGTAATGACATGTGACGGCTTGTCGAGTGCGGTGAGCAGGGGCCCTGTAACAAATAAATTGATTTTCAATTTTTGCTCTATATATACATGTATATAAAATAATTTTTCACTTACATAGAGACGTAATCGTATGCCGATCAAGGACTTTGAATTTTGTCCATGCTCGGCAAATATGGCCAATGAGCTGGAAAGTCCTGTTTAATGTAATAATCAAATGATGATGACAGATAAACTCTTGAATGTAACACTCAAAGTCTGACTAATAACCATAACTTAAATACTTAAATACTGTTGAATGCAACCCCTGAAGCTGAAAAAAAAAAAACAAAACAAAATAAACCCCCAAAAAAACCCCCAAAACAACATACAAAAAAAACCATAAAAAAACAAAACAAAAACAAAACCACACACACAAGCAAACAAACAAAACAAAACACACACACAACCAAGTAATACTGTTGACTATAACTCTCAAAATTGTAGCAATAATTTCAACCGAAATGTTTTTGAATGTAACATTTAAAACTGCAATTTAACACTGCGAAAAAATAATCGACGCCCAACCCTGTTGCTATAAAAATTGGTCGTCCTCCTAATGCGTAGCCGA
>JACSZP010063786.1:0-17476 GCA_016161895.1 Pinna nobilis
CAAAAAATGTGAATGTAAGTGGTGAGAAATACACCAAGACTTTATTGGTACACAAATATTTGGCTTCACTTGAAGCCTGGTTAAAATATAAGCATTTCTTCATTTTGGCTGAATTTGGTCCAATATGGCCGTAGCAACCCCTTAAACAGTCCAAGTTTTACAAACACCAGACTAATTTGACTAATAAACATTCTTTGTTTTGGTTCATATATGTCCTTGTATCGAAAAGATGCGTCAGTGAACAAATAACAGAATTATGCATTACCAGTAACCAGAGACGTATATAACATATACGTCTCTGCAGTAACTCAAATCGAATTAAAGAAATCTAACATACCATGTGCACGGTTTTTTCCTTTCCTACAAGATTACATTTATATGAATACGGTCATATGCTGGTATCAATGGATAGATTGGTAGATTAATAAATGATTGCATGAGTAGAGCTCTGCGGTGCTGTGAAGAATGTTGCAAGTTCGATCTAAGTTCTTTCCCCCTATTTATAAGAAGAATACGGCTATTAAATATATATTTATAATTAGGAAATGTATATTTTCTGGATAAATTTTAGTATACATTTATGTTGAGCGCTTCCTAATAATTGTTAGTAGTCAACCGTAGATTGTATTCAAATGTTGCTTAAAAGCAACAAAAATTGATAATGGTATGGGCATTAAGATAACAAGAGACAATGCAATATTTTTGCAGTGAAATCTTACTTGAAACGTGTTTTGTGCCTTGACACAAACTGTAGAAAATATCCGTTTAGAGAATGCATTCATTTGTGATTTGCTTATAGATGCGATAATCCACGAGTTTAAGGAATAGAACATTAACGTTTAAAAATAAAAGCTCCCCTTAACAAAGCAGAACATTTCACATAAATATAAGTTTGTTTCCCACTATCGTAAGATTTTTGCCAACAATACTCTGCACCTAGTTTGTAAAGTTTACTATTATTATATCAAAATACCCGAGTTTAGGTAATTTTTACGTACATAAAACATGGCTTCTAACGACAAATGATCAGAAACCTGGTCATGGCACGCAGGATTTAAATGTCACTATAGATATTATGGTAATTATAATGAAGGTATACACCTTTTAAAACCTGTCTTTTCACCATAATTGTCAACAGAAGAATGTCTCCGTTGTGTAAGAAAAATACTTACTGTGGTAAATCAAGTTGTTTTGGGGGAATTCAATATTATTTATTTGATGCTAGTTATTGTCGGCAATAGTTCATTTCTCTATTAAACAAATCTAGGTTCAGATTTCCGCCATTTGGCCCCTCCAATTTGACGATGCAATTTGACGATTTTCAATTTGGATCACAAACCTGAGGCCGCATCAATGGGAGTCATTTTTCAACTTGCAGAAATTGTGAGTCATATATGTTGACAAACTTTTGTCCCATACTTCACATCTATGGAGTTAAACGCCGAAATCGTGACAAATACCTCGAATTACACATCTCAGCAATGGCCAGATGTAGATTCTGATTATGATTATAAAGGTGCTATGTATTTCATCATCGTGACAGTGTGTGTTTATGGAATCGGAGTCATTGCATTTATAGCAGGACATATATACAAAAAGCCAGTGGACAATGATGCTGAAGCCCAGGTAGATCGCTTTATCAAAACGATGTACTCAAGTGTAAAACAAACGTCACAAGAAGAGGAGGTCGTACAAACGAGGCTGTTGTTATTAAGGTCTTTTGATGAAAATAGAGGGAATGACACCAGGAGAGGACGGGAAAGATACCGACACTTCAGTGAGGATTTCGATGTAATGTCAATATATCAGGGTAGGGATATAGAACAATAGCATTAACTCAAGTACATATACATATAGAAAATGTTGTTATGTGCAGAGGATTTTTTCTTATTGCTATGAAATGCAATGACGTGATTTTTCATACTTTCAAAAATTGTTGGAAGCCTCAGCTTTAGTCTATATTTTTGATGTACAATGTATATGTATTGAGTTTGAAGGCTTGAGTTAAAATGTGCTGGAAAAAAATGCAATGCCTTCTTTTGATATGGACCAAACTAAGAAAAACGTCTGGGGGACGTGTTTAGTATTCTCTGTGGAAGCGAAATATTGTGCTGTTTCGTTATTTAGCATTATTTGTCTATGGAAATTGAATACTCCAAAAATGTATTTTCTTATCACTATAAAATCACTAATATCCTAATCAAGTCTGTCTTGTGTCTTGTGTCAGAAAGAAACGAGGGTCTATGTCAGGGCTATATTTTTGATAAGCATAATTTAACATTTTTCAAATACATTGTACATGTAGTTAACACATGTAATATATGTGGACAACTTGCAGTATGGAAGTATTGAAAGTGTTATGACTGCACATTTCTTTTTAAATAGAAGTACATGTATACATTTACAGTGTAAATGAAGAGGTTACTGGGATGTTCCAAGTCAACCAGAATATCATCAGTCTGATGAAATTCGCGAGAGTTTTTTCACGTGAAGATACATTTCTCACTAAACAGTCTAACTTCACATCAACAGACACCATACTACACAGCTTTATTGCCTTTATATACATGTACATACACTTGCAGAAAAATAGTCTGTCGAACAAATGAAAAACTACAAATTCGCAGGTAAAAGGATTTGCTACAATGTCCGGATTTGCTGTACTAGAATAGGAAATAGTTATGGTATGTGCATGAAGAACAACTTATTTACCACCTGGGAAAATGACCAGGTGAACTTGGTCATCTCTCGAATTCGCTGGAAAGATCGAACTCGGTGGAAGATTAGAGATCTGGTAGGCGAAAGGGAGTTAGGATCGACTGTATATGGTTGTATTATGGGAGATCATTTAACATTCCTGAGAGGACCTTTATATTGGAAAACAAGATCCCCTTGTTGATTATAAAACCCTTGTGACAATGTCAAAGAATCAACCAACGATCCCGGTGTACGTTATTTATTGGCGGTTGTTTGCCCCTTAGGACAAAACATACATAAGGGATGCTTGCCAACGTACAGTTTTGAAATGGAAAATCCATAGGTAAGACGAGTCGTAAGATTATTACTCAGAGCCCTCTATCAGCACGAGGGTTTAAAATGGGTGAAATAGAAGATACCAAGGGGCATTACAAATAGAATAAGTCAACGACAGACAAAATCGTGGCCAAAACAAAAAGGAGACAAAATTACAAACAGAAAGATGACTGTTTTTCCAATTGATAGCGGTAAATCTAGTTGAGAACCAAATGTGTTCTTTTTAATCTCATTGTTCTCAAAATCTGGATTATTGATTGTCGATTTGCTTGTAAGTAAAATGTGCCCACATGCTATCTATTGCCCTATTGTCGAGAACAGATATTATAATGAGACTAAACAGGGATGAGATTCCACTACAGTCAAAATGGAGGAAAATGGCTCCTCTCTAGAAACATTGCAGAGCAAAATCGAGCAAAAGGAGGAGTCCTCCAATTCGTTGAAAATGTTCACCCCTGTTTAATTCATGCATCACGTGATATCCGATAACGTTCGTACGGGACTATTGTTTCTTTAAGTGATAGAATGACTCTAAAAGACGCCAACGTCACTTCAGCGGGAAAACTTATGCAGAGTTACGTCCCATCACCAATGGCGGTACTAGTACCACACAAACTTTATAAGGTATCATGTAGTACACAAATTAGTCACATTTCACTTCATGTGAATACGTACATATAAAGATGTCGACTAGGAGAGAACAATCAATACCCATCAGAGTACCGTTTTTAAATTTCCAGTATAAATCAATCATTATCTAACGTTTTGAAAAGGGAGGTTACATGCGCCTTTGATTGCAAAGAACGTGTATTTTTTCTTTGAAGGTAAAATAACCATTCGAATACCAAAATAATTTGTTCAATTACCAAAATGTGGACATAGGAGTTACATCTAGCATGGTTGAGCTGATATCTGATTGGATCATTTTGTTGTTGTTTTTTTCTATTGTTCAACATCCTAGTTGAGAATATTTCACTCATATGGAGATGCCATCGAGTATTGGTCATGTGATTTTTATTTTGGACTTTGTTCGACGCTGGGCTCTTAAGCAGTAAGGAATTTTTATCAAGATTTTCATCTCGATGTCGACCAGTCAACATATCCGTGAAGTAAACAATTTTTTGACATTTTTTAATAGTAGGATAGTACAGAGAATAAAAAGTAAAGGAATAACAAATCAAGGTATAGACCTCATGTTATTTTGTGTTGTTGTTACACATTCCATTCGACAACCATTCAATGATACAAGACAACTTTAAATACTGGCGAGGTGCTTCGAATTTCTTGCTTTTGATGCCATTGAAGGGCAAGGGATATTGAAAGTAACAACATCTACTGCGACTGAGCCTCACTTTTAACCATGTCTTCAAGACACGAAAAGCCAACCACCTCTGCTGAGGTTTGACTCTTTGACCTTCCAGTGTTAAAGTCAACATTCAACTACCGGTATTTTTTGATGACTGCTCTACCTCCCAAGCCTACTCATCATGTCATAATGAACACCTCACTAGATCAAGCATATGAACGCATGCATACTTCATGGTGCATACAACTCAATAATTGCTTGGTTGGCTGTATTATTGTTTAACATCACACAACAATCTTTCACATATCTTATAGATATGTCACTGTATGCTGGTGAAGGGCGACAAATTTGGCCTATACTTTCCTCTGGTGGCCATGGACAAGTTAGGTATCTTTAACGTGCCAACACCTACTATGACACAAGGCCTTGGTTTTGACTGTCTCATTAGAAAGCCAGATTCACAATCAGGAGGCAAACACGCTAACCACTGGGGCTCCTCGATACTCGGAAACCTTGATTAATGTTAGTGCTTAGGCAGGCAAAAACACAAAGAAATAAAAAAGTCATCGAAGGAAATGGTTTTATTCATTGTTTTCAGAAGACCTTTTTTCTATTATTCTATAAAATGACAAGAATAATAAAATATTTCCATTAAAAGATTTACTTATTGAATTTCATTTACACTTCTTTATTTACAAATTTGGAGGTACTACCATTAAATATATTAAATAATGTGTATGTATATTAATATATATGCTTATTCCTATAATTACAGATGACGGCCAGACAGCATCGAGGGTAAACAGATGCAATAACATTTCATCACAGTTATAGATATAAGACTAACAAAGTAAAACAAAGAATTACTTCATTGTTATCAATATATCAATGAACATGGGTCAACTTAAGTGACTGATATAAAAAGAGACAGAGGAAGGAAACATGGAAAAGAAAAGGGCATATGTTTATCCTCAATGTAACAACAGTACTGGCCATTTGTATGTACAATTACAACAAACTAAGACAGAAAACCAAATCCATACGTACATGAACACAAAAACAGTTGTAAAGAATAGAACAGACAAAGTGTCCCATGAATTAAAGAGAACAAAAATGTTAAGGTATAGCGGAGTCCCTTATAGCAAATGTTTTATCAAAGGAAGCTGATAAGCAATATTTACTGACATATCTAATAAGCCCTAACATTTAAGGTCTACCCTTATAAAATGTAACTAAAATAAGCCACATTGATTTTAGTATGCTCAGAAACTGGACTTAAAGAACATCAACTAGCCTAAGAGTTTTAAAATCATTACAACATAAAAACAATCTGTTTTTTTAAATGCCCACATCAAATGGGTCATCTTGGTAGGCTGTTCAGATATTTTTTCAAGGTAACATTTGCCTTTAAAAAACAATTATTAAGAACACCGCAATAAACCATCACAAAAAAGAAAAAAGAAAGACAAACCTACTCTCAAGATAAATATGATAATTTATACATACACACTTTTATAAGCCATCATGGATATCAATGTGAAAACTCAGCATTATTTCAAAGTGGTTAAGTAGTTTTCTAGGTGAATACTTTCTTCTAAATTTCAATGCAATGCACATATCTATGGTTAATAGCTCTACAATGGCTAAAGATTGGGAAATCTGACCACAAGTGGGTTTTTAAATTGACTAGTATATACTTTATAGCATGGTGCAATATCATTATAAGGAAGGCACCTATATCTACATACTATATACTTATACAAAATCTGTGTCAACTAAAACAAATTAGTCAAGATAGACTGCATGAGATGAGAAACATATTAAAACCATGTTAAAACACCAAACTGATTGATCAAAAAGTAACAAAATGCACAGCCATTATACAGAGTGTATATATAAATGAACTGTAACAAGATGTAATAAGGAACTGAAACAATGTAACAATGTTACAATTACAGATAAGTGTACAGCTCACCAGTATGTAACAAATGTAAAAATGCCATGATTTCAGAGTCGTTTTGTGTAAGTTTTGATGAACTTATTAACAATGTGATAAAGAGTATAAATCCAATTTGTCTTTGTCAATATGATTTCATTTTTTAAGTACAAAAATCTAATTCTGGGCAGACATATATAACAACAAAGTCTAATCATGTTACATGTATGTAAATCTAAAGTGTTACAGATGTATATAAATCATGTGATAAAAGTCATGATACAGGTGTGTAAATCGGAGTTATTAAAGGTATACAAATCTAAGCCTGCTAAAAATATACAAAACATCATCATGGAGCACATTTGGAGATAGAAATTTCAAAGAAACGTTGATTTAACAGGGTAAAAGTTAATGCTCCATATTCAGTATATTAGGAAGTAAAATCATGTAAATCTAAATTGACAATGAGAGAGAAAATGACAAAAATAATTCATTTATAACATATCTATTATTTCTTCTATGTGACAAAAAAAAGAAATTTATAAAAACTTCAAGAAGAAAGTTCTTACTCCATACTCTTACCATAGATAGCAATGACAGTACATAGATATGTAACATGTACAGAAAAGAAACAGGTTATAACTGATTCAAGGAAAAAACAGCCCATATGGGAGGGGATAAAATGTCAACAATCTGTGACTGATACTTCAAATTGACCAGTCATGATTAAAGTAAAATGCAAGGGATAAAAAGCAAATCTGAGTGGAAAAAGTCTGAAATGGTAAAAGTAATTTTAAATAAAAGATAACACAGAAAAGAATTCATATAACTATCTCATCTGGTGCACTGACTACTTATTTCAAGGTACATAACACAATTTGGTTTGTAGCATCTAGGCCATTTCTGTGTTTCTTTCATGTCAGCACATCTTCACTGAAAATCTTTTTAGATTATGAGTTCTTTAATCAAAATTTACTGGTTGCTGAGTATATCTAGACCAGCAGACCACATATAATAGTAGACAAATACCACACAACATTGGCATTTCACTCAACTAAGGGTGTCTGAATATTTCATTTGTCAAAATTATCTTAAACTCCATCTGTTGGTGTCAACAATTTAGCCCGGGAACTCCCACATTTCTACCTAATTCTACTTTAACTAGAACACATGACCCATGCGCTGAACAAAGACATCTATCTATAACTATTGACTCATATAGTACCCCCTCCCCTGTACAGAAATAGTAGTTGCAATCTAAAAAGCACACCTGTCAAAGTGCAAAAAGTAATAACAGGTGCTGAATCAAAATCACATTCTTACGTAAAAAATCATAATTTATTGTGAAACTAAAATTGTTTCTTCCTTCATTCAGCCTGGGTAATTGTCTTTACAGTGTCTACAGTAAACAAACATAACAGTACATCATGTAGAGTTTATGTCTGCATAGACTTCACAATAGTCAAATATGTTATCACAGATATGGAAAAATTCCAAGTATCTTCTCTGATGACCGCCTGGTTTCTTGTGTTATCGTATCAAGGTTGCCTTAGTACTTCGAGTATGCGGAACTGATCTGAAAATAGAATAATTCATAATTATGTGATTTGTCATACAATATTGGAATTAAGTTACATACTAGGGTTATGATCAACAAGATTGCATATAGTTTCAATACCTTGTATGCAGTGGTTGATTCAATATCATAATGGCCATAGACCAATTGAATCCTTCAGTAACTGAGAGGCTTTTTCAAATGTTTATTAGTCTTGGTGGCCACACAAAAATCTTAAATACCTGAGAATCCTGATTAGCCAACAAAACCATTAAATTGAGTAGTTTTAACATAAAAGAGAGATAACTTGTCCGTTTGATTTATTACTTACGATCTGTTATTTAAAAAAAACCACAACCTTGGTAACTTTTAACTTGATCTAAAACAAGTGTATGATACATTGGTCATTGCAACAAAACATGAAAAACCAAGCAAACCTAAATAAGACATACCGAAACAGAATGATAACCATTATGGAATTGTAAAATTGAATCAAGTACATTGTAAAATTACAAGTGGGAGATTTTTATCTGTGTTGGTAAATTTCGGAATGACAAGGAATTATGACATTATTTTCTTTTCTTTTTTGTTTGTTTTGCTAGTGAAAAAAATATTTTTCTGATTTCTAAATTTCTCAATAGAGTGGAGTCTATTTCATATGCTACACTGACTGTTCCGTTTTTATTCATATTTTGGTAAGAGATGTCTGAACAAATCTATAAAACTTTAGAGTCATATTTTGACTGGACATAAAATTTGATAAATGGTTGATAATGATGAACTATTAGTGATGATAAACACTCAAGTATTTTTTCATTGGCAGCAGCAATCACACGATTATTATCAAAGGCAAGTCAAAACAGAAGGATGAGATGTAGGTTTTAGTTATGAACTGATTTCCTTGTTTATGTTTGTTTTTCTCTCTATTCATTCCTTTATGCCATCACTATGATTACTATTTCATGTTACCATTCTTTACTTTACTTAGCAATTATATTTTATAGGCACATGTATAGCTGCTTATCAAATTGAGTCTAATTTTAGTCCTTGCATTACATGTCTCTCATAAGCAACAAAAACAGTCTACCTATATCTTTGATTTTACAAAACCAGCTTAGATTTTAATTTTAAGATATATTTTACTAGTTATGTTTAAGAGTATCCTATTCAGCTGGGAAAAAGAAAAAAAGACCATTACATCAATAAAACTTTCAGTAAAACCATTCCTTTGAGAACAAAAATGTGCATCGGCCAAAATATAAACACATTGTCCAGGTTATCCACGTGGTGAATTTCAGAGCAAAGTTAGTTGCACATTCCCATATTCACGATAGTCCCTGCTTCACCAAAGATCACTCTGATTCTTCAAACTCATTCTGAATCTTACAGGTAGGGAAAATACTGTACATGTACTTATATCACAGCATTCTTATTTTAGCACTTTTCAAGGGGTTTGACTAGTGCAGTCTAAAATTACATTGTAGTACAAAGAAGATCCTTAATTTACCAATAGTAAATAGTAGTGCTGTTCTTTTCTGATGGTTGTAGTGCTAATTGATAGTGATTGGCTATACTAGCAATCACATGATCAAGATAAAGCAATTATAGTGCAGCACTTGAAATAGTGTAATAAAGAAGCGCTAAAATTAGGACACCATTAAATAAAATACATGTACATTATATGATAGTGTTCTTAAGACTCATTCATTGCATGTATAGAAAAGATGTAGAAACTGATGGTCTTGGAGAAATGAATTACTGGTATGTTAATATTTGAAATTCAGATAACTGCTGTGTTGAGGCACATTAATAGAAAAAATTTAAGGATGGCTAGAATAGGATTTTGTTACATAAAAGATGGCTAGAATAGGCTTTTGTTACTTCAAAGATGGCTAGAATAGGCTTTTGTTACTTGAAGAAAATATGAGGTTACAATTGACTTGTATGAAGTGCAAAAGGAATATGTTTAGGGTCTTAAAGTCATTTCAAAATAAAGATATACTTGACATTTGTAAAGAGAATACAAATATCAGCCTAAGTTTTCTAGTTAACCATGGCTAAATAACAATGCATATTATCTATCCAAACAGAAAGCCACAAGTCCTAACTCCATAATGCAACCAAGGCCAACATAAAGTGAAAATGTACACATGCTTCATTAGCAGCAAGGGGTACATGCAAAAATTCAGAAAATTCATGACAGCTATGGGTCTCATCTTGGGAGTGGGAGGCAAGATTAAGGTGAGACTTTAATACAGCTGAACAGAAATAAAAACCTCCTTACTATCACATGGTTTTACATATCACTGGACCCAAACTGAATCAAGTCACTGAAACGAAAAATTCAGGCCACTTAACTTCTGATAATCATAAGCACAAACATAAAAAACTGTGGAATTAAAATCCGAATTTATGTACCTAGAGAATTTAATGGACAATAAAAGATTGAACTTTTTTTTCACTAGTTATACATGACAAATGCCTTGGTTATTATACATTTTGCACAAAGGTTCTGAATCTTATTTTAATTTCAAATCCTAAGAAGAAAAAGAATGCTTGAAAAAAGGTTATAAAAGAGAAAACCAAGTAAAAAGAAATCATTTAGTGTGGCACATAATGGTGTTCATTTCTTGTATACAAAATAAATGTTAAATCTGCAAAGACCATAAACTGAAAGTGAAAACTTTTTATAAACCTTGATTTTGACCTTTCTTGATGCAATCAAAATGAGTTTTCTGCCTCGAAAAGGTTATCCCCTCTAAATCTTATGCAAAGCACATCTGAATTACAAAGAATGTACCCAGCCCTCTCTCCCAAACAGAAAAACAATGCGAAACAATCTTGTGTGACATAGGCTCACTGCATTTTGAGAAAATGCCAATAAAATAGGATCCAAAACCAACTTCAATAACAATTTTCTTTTTTTCTGTGTCTCCTTTGGAAAATGCATCTCTGCACGTGGAGAGGAATGTCAATACATATCAATCCAAATAAATTTATAAATGTGTAAAGAAAAATAAATGATAATAATATAATAAGAAAAACAGATAAACATAAAACCCTGAGTACTGTAGTTTGCTAACAGTTGCAAAGTTTAGGTGTACTTATACACCAGTCTAAGACAACAAACTCAACAAAATGAAATCACTATAACCAAGATGCAACTTATTAGTGCAGGTTTAGAGGGAAAATGGGGTTTCAATTTCATACTTCACGGGGGATGGTGTGGATCTCTGCATGACTGGGAGGATATGTAGATATAAATGTGTGGTGTCGTATACAAGTCAAGACTTACTGTGGTGGAACGGAATTTGTAAGGCCAATCACTCATAGCAGAGGATACATCAGGAGTAATGAACAGGTTTCTTTTATAGTCCTTGTGCGTCCTATAATCTAGGTTGTCGAAGGAATCGTAATCATAGCGGCCCGAGCTGCGAGGGAGGGAAACAGATATCAAGCAAAAGTAGCATTAGACAGACGTCTGATTATGTTCACAGCTATAATGTCATGCACAAGATTTCAAAATGTGAATAGTTTTACAATCATGAGAGGAGTTTATGTGTTAAACATGCAGTGATCTGCTGACAGCCAATATATTGATACAAGCAAACCAAATGAAATTATTTGGATAAAATGCATAAAGCTGGTTTATTATAGAAATATGCCAAGTGCTTGTAGCATAGCAGAAAGCTGTACACTTTTTAGCTTGATCTATCATAGCTAATCCTACTAACTTGTGAAATACAAGCAGTACATATTTACATTAGAGTATTAATGGTATACTACAGCTACTGATTATAATTTCGGAGGGGAAGACCATTTATGATGGAGAGAAATTTCAAAGACTGAAGAAGAGCATTAAACACTGAATATTATCAACCAGAGAATGTTAACAAAGAGGTTAGAATTAAGGTATTTATATATGTCAGACACTATCATGATGACAATAAACTGTCTATATTTACTATTATTTAGTGTACAACTGTGAAAAGTTATATTGTTCTGGACTCTGTAGAGCCAAGTACATTTGACTGTGGGTATGATGAAGGAAACAGTGGGATAAGAGTGAGGGTAAAGCAGAGAGTGAGAGAGTTAGTATAGAGAAAACACACACGGAAGGAGTCCATAGTTAGTATAGAGAAAACACACACGGAAGGAGTCCAATCTTAAGTCTGCTCCGATTTCCAATTATGGGAATGAAAATAAAGGAGATAATAGGAAGTCTAAAAAAACAAAAGACATGGGGTCTTACTCAGATGTATACACCAACAGACAAGTAATGATAGATATACTACATATGTACTGCACACACACACTTCACAACTGTTAGCAAAACAACAGCAATAACACAGTAAAAATATATAAAGATATATAGATATGTACAGAGGTATAAATTAAAATTCATTGATATAGGTAATACCTTTGAAATCAATTTTAAAATCTTGATTACCGTGACATGGAAATTTGTATATTATCTATCTAGAGTAATATCTAGACTTCTATAACACATTGCTTGGTATATTCTATATAATGGCGTTTTCTAGAACAAAACCCCTTTTCAGTTTGTTCAGCACATGTTTGCGTGCAGAAACCATTCTCATCAATAGGTATTTCATAAGCTGGTACTTCAAAACTATAACTTTCTCTTAATGCCCATCTCTAGTCAAAGACCTGTCTTTTATTTGTATTAGGTAAGACAATATTTTTAGTGATTCATAACCTTATGTTGTTTGTGTAAGTTGATGTACTGTTGTTATACGTCCCACTTAACATACTGTCACCTAAGGTGACATGGGGTCTCAGTTTTCTTTGTCTCATCCAAGGACAGGATGTCCCGACGGCCTCTGCTGAGACTTGAACCTAGAAACTCAATCTGAAAGCAAACATTCTATCATAGAGCCATGATGGCTATATGTCGAAGTGTGGAAAACAATGCCTTTCTTCTACTTATCTTTTTATGTAGGAAACTTAAGTATTTCTCAAATTTCCTGTTCAAGTAAACCCATCACAGGTCTGTTTGTTTTTCAGGGAAAGTGTATTGTCAAGTTACATACATAGTAAGACAGTATTACAGACATGGCTACACAACACCATACACATGGATATATATGTGTCAGTATTATTTCCAGAGGACTATTCATAACTGATGTTACATACTGATTATAAAATATTTGTTGTTACCTCAATATAATGTTTATATAAACACACATATTGATATTGAATCCCTCATACAGTTTATAAAGTGTGTTATACAAATGATTTCACTTACAAAACAATGGTACATGTGTATGTAAATAAAAACAAAAAATCAATGTCCTTTTTAACCCTTTCAACCCCAAGTATCAGAATGGTATGCTCTTTTCTATTGTCTGGACAAGTCCATTTTCGTCTGTGGTGTTGAAAGGGTTAATGTCAATAAGTCATCAAAATCATTCCTGAATCTTACAATAACATAACTACTTGAAGTGAAGCTCACGCATGTCAAACATAAAACATACTGTAAATACATTTTACAGTTGAAAATTACACCGGTGCAATATCAGTTCCTGTACGACATAATATCCTGGAAGGCTGCCAATTATTTACTGTTAAACCCAGATTGGGTAAAATTATTAAGAGACCACTATAGTACTAAAAGAAGATATTTTTGCCTTTATATTTTTAACAGACCTCCCATCTTATAACAGGTAACATCCAAGAACTGGTACTATGCCTGTTCATATGAAACATAATATTTAAGGCATGAGAATTAAAAGATACCATGTCAGGAAAATTCCTCATACAATATAGACCTGTTACATGTGATAGCATTTACTCGGGTCAAAGAGAACAAGAAAAAAAGCTAATTCTTTTGAATATGAATGTTACTTCATGCTATCTTCTTTTTTACATATCTATTATAGTCCAGAAGATACACTTTACACAAGTATTTCAAAAGTTCATAACAGGTCATTGCACAAGCTAGAAAATCCTCCTGTCATAAGGTGACATTACATTGTTCAGTGGTTAAGGAGAGACCCTGGCAACATGGATGACTCATGTCAGATGAATCAAAAGGGAATTTGCTAAGGCAGAGATGTGTATTATGATCTTCTAGCATGATCTGTATCATCATGATGGTTAAAGTGATTATTAGATGATTGGGACATCCAAAAGTAAATCTAGTATTATTTCATGATCATGCTCTGATTCAACAAATGAATGTAAGCAATAACAGGCCACGATGAAATAAGATACATGTATATGATGGTCAAACGCATAATATCCGTAACCAGATGATTTAAATCAAAGTCACATCAAATATTATTTACAATACACAATCAAATAAAACTAGAAAATTTCCACCGAAAAAAGCTCTCGCAAAATCAAGAACATCATCAATCTACTGCAGGAATCATATATCGCAGCTTACAAGACCAAAGGAAAAAAATAAAATAAAAAAAGACAAAATCCAAAATCATTATGGCTAAAAATGTCTCTAACACTAAAAACAAAGGATATTTTTTTTTACTTACATGCAATTTCACCATAGACAACACTTATATACATTAAATGATTTGTTAACATAGCCCTGCATTCTGTCTGGGTATGACAAAAAAATCATAGATAGAGAAGGGCGGGTAACTATCCATCTAAGGGAAACCTAATAAATACTGCAGCATGATCACAACACCTTGCCAAAGAGACAAATCTAATACTGTGCTGAATTAAACAGGTGAATATCATTCAAACTCGAAGCACACAATCACAATACCATATATTTACCAGGTATCGAGAAATATATCTATCCACCATACATGAAGTACTTAGTAAACAAAACCTAACTGTACCAGCTATATCAACATGACTATAAAAAACCATCAATAAAATTCTGAATAATATTAATGGTATATACCTCTAGCTGACAATGACTTAAAACTAAATGTAATGTCTGACAAACTATACAATGTGTTAAGATTGAACAGTATTAGACTAAACATCTAGAGACTAAGTTGTCAAATAACTTACAAACTATCTGATTACTATACTGCAAAGTAATGATGCTACAGTCTAAACAGACATTCTAAACACCTACCCATTTACAATGTGTTTAAAAATCGCTGTACAGTACATAATAGCTAGTGACTGTTTTGCAAGAAAACCTAAACACATACCCTTTTACAGTGTCTGAAGTATTGTAAAGTACTAAAATGCCAGTGATTATGTTGTCAGACAAACTAAACATGTACCCTTTAAGAGTGTCTGAAAAGTGCTGTAGAGAACTAGAGCCTAAGTTAAATGAATTGTCAATCTCAACACCTTCACCTATACAAGGTGCCAGTGAAAAGTGGTGACAGTAAGTGTCCAGCAAGTGCTCAATGTTCTCTTGGGGATGTATCAAAATGTAAATTACAATCTACACTATTTTCAACCTCTACCTACAGAATACCTATGGAGTACTGCAGCTAAATACAGTATAACTGAAAATTTCAGATACACACTGACATCAAGTGGGAGGTACAGAGTGAAACCAAAGTTTAAAAAAAAAAGCAAATTAAAATTGAAAAAAAAAGAAACACACAGATTATAGTAAGTAAGCTCCATCATTAATACAAAGCGGCTCGAAAAATGGGGGATAAACTCATCAAGTCATTAATAGAGAAGCATGCAGAGGTGTCAAAACTCAAACGTGAACTCTGCAGAATTATACGATGGCCCTACACAACAAGAAGACTATCTGGCCATACCTAGAACCCAGCGCTTTCCTCAGACTATATGTATGTGTGTGGTACTTTCTACAAAATGAGAGAGGATGAGGCATGTATTTTGTTATCTCAATCATCAAGGCTGACTGATTTCTTCATTTATCTATCACTAGTAGACATTGCAATATAACAGGCAGAAATGCCTTCTGTTACTCTTTATTTGGTGTTTTCCCAGGGTGGTACAATGGTAAGTTTGTTCATGGTAAAACTATACACATATAAGTTCATAGTAACACAATAAATAGATAATAATTCATAAATATGCTGCTGTATGCATATATTGTAAAAAAAAAATGATAATGTAACAAGAATATAAGAATAATATTATTAAACAGTTGCTGTTGACTGCAGGGGAAAAGTAAGAGTAAGATTAAAACATGGGGAGAATACTACGCAGGCTGTTTTAACAAAGGAGCTCCTTTTGTCAAATTAGTAACTGAAAACTGATAATCACTTCAGGTGAACTAAGGAACACACCTAAAAAATTACTGTTGATCATGCACATAAGAATTTTTTTTTTTAATTTATTTCAGTTGGTAGACTGTTAATTCAGCCCATTTAGCAAATCTATTACTCCTACAATATCAGTGTAATAATGGTTGTGAACATCTGATACAATCAAATTTCTCTGCCGACTCACTGAACAGCCCTTCATAAGACATCACTTCTTTCAAAAAAAGAAAATCTGAACTGATTTTTTCTTTCTTTTTCATTTACAGTGAACAGCAGCAATAGATTTTCCCCCCAAATGGGGAGCAATTGTCGGTGATGAGAGAGTACCAATTCAGTGAACTCTGCTACAGTTCATTACATACTCTGCGTATATGAACATATATGCATCTAGCACACAAAAATAAGCCTCCATAGCACATGAGGAAGTTTCCATTGACAACTGAAATATGAAAAGGTTCCAGGAACAATACAAAACAGGTACAAAAATAACAAATTATTCCAAGAACGTTTAGGTATTATATCCGCAGCGACAGACTGTTAAATATATGTTTGTATCAAATGCATTAGAATTATTACTACCACTAGAAGTAACCATAGAGGAAATGTATGCTTGCTTCTTTCTATGTGCAACTTTCACTCTGAATCAAGTAGAACAAAGTTGCAATCCTTTTGTTAAGAGACAGGTGGAGGAGAAGAGACAATGTCAGGTGAACAGGTTAATTGTTTTTTCATGCATATTTGTTATGTATTCTAGGATTACCTTTTGGCACTTGAGGAGGATCCTATGGTATGCCTGGTGCTGCGTTTGACAGAGTTGGCATTGGCATGGTTGTTGATGACTGTACTAACTTTGGTAGCTTTAAGTGGGGACATGGTTGATGTGGAGTGAGCACTTTTCACACCACTTGACCTATATGGTTGTGTTGTGGTTCGTTTGTGGCCCTTTCCATCTTCATGACTAATTTAAAAAAAATAACATTATCATAATGCCAAATATCAAATTACACCTCATACATATCTGGATAATATTCAGACAAAAATCAAACAAATGATGATTTATACAAGAAATTTTTTTTCCAATACATGAACATTTCAATCAATAGAATCTGTGTTACAACATTACGTACATTGGAAACAGCTTTTCTGTATGTCACTGTAGCTGACATCCTTTTCAGTCTCATTTGAAGGACAGGCTAAGCCGATATGATGGTTATACAGAGTGATTTGTAATTAAACATGGAATCTGATTCAGATTTCCTACATCATTAGATCTGTCACAATATTTACCCTAATAATCCTGTTGTAGCCGACCGAGAATGGTGCTTCCTTAGCAGTTTCAGTTGGTTAAGCTTGTCACCCTGAGTTTCTATCATGCTACCTCTTGTAACAGGTCCGGACATCTGAAAGGTCAAATTTAGAATTATATTTCATGGCAAGATACAAAGACC
>JACSZP010063816.1:10291-26385 GCA_016161895.1 Pinna nobilis
GCCATGTCTTTTAACATGGCAGGAAATGAATACAACCCGTATTCATGTATTTTTTATTTTTTAAACGATGATAACTATATATTGCGTGCATTTTTTTGTATTTTATCAGCTACATCCTCTAGTTATATGCTAGTGCAAATGTGATATTCAATTTTTTAATTCTGTGAAGATGAAAAATGAGTCCAAATGTATTTTAAAGTCTAAGTAAGAAGCAATTCTATGAGCAATATGTCCATAATTTGAAAATATAAAACAAGCTTGTGTAATTATGAGATGATGTTTTAATATGAATGACAAAACCTCAACAGTTGTTATGGAAACTATACTTTTGACCTTACTACCAGATGTCAAAGTGACTATCCTCTTAACCTTGACCTTGAATACAAAAATAAAACAATGAAACCATGGTGATGACCATAAAGCTAGAAATAGCAAAGAAAATTATTTTCTGTAGATTTATTCCTGAGGTATATGGTCTTTTTTAAGACCACAGGTGATTGCCACTGTACAAGTTAATATATTTTCTATTACAGATCCAGTCAAGCAGACCAAAATCAAAAACAAGACGTTTTCGGTATCATACACCAGAACAAGAAGCAAAGGAGGTGAGTTTTCCAACATAACTAGTTACATACAATGATCAAAAGGGGTCGAGCAGGTGGAGGATCTACAGTTTCCAAACATGTTATTATGTTACATTGTTGTTATTGTTTAGCATATTGTATACAGAGTTATTTTCACCACGTGATATTTTTGCCCTAATGCAACTGCAAACATGTTTTACAGTTTTTACAGTTGTAAATTCACCCAGTCTCGAAATAATTCTATTCAGAAAAATTAACATTTTTGTACTCGTCCAATTTTGAATTCGCCCACTGACGATGAGGACGAAATGGTCAAAAACAAAACGGGAGAGGAAATTTCCGTGTGTATAGTAGTAGGATAATAATTTAGTAGAACGTCATATGCTGATGTGTGTTATGTGGGGTTCCTTGCTGTATATGTACACCATGTGTTTTATTAACAACATTCTTTTCTTTTTCAGATTGTCAGTGAGATGCCGTCATTGGATACCAACAAGCTGCTGGGGCTCCTGTCAGATTTACCAGAGAGAGACATGGACACCCCATCGAGTACCTCTAGTCATGGATATGATACAGCATTCAATGCTAGGAGAAATTTGTAAGAGTTTTTTTTCAGTAATTGAACTTCTTTAATGCACTGGATTGCCAAGGCAGGTTAGACTCAGGGATGAGAAATTTCTTCAATTGCCTGAGGACTTCCTGCTTTTCCTAGATTTTGCTGCAATGTTAAATCTTCATTTTCACCGTTAAGTCCCTTGAAAGGAGCCATTTTCATCCATTTTGACCATAGTGGAATTTCATCCTTACAGACTGTCCACTATGTGCCTATCCAGACGGAGGGACAGGAGGCTTCCATAGCCTAGTGGTCAGGGCTCTGGGTTTGAACCTCATGACTTCACTCATGAGAGACTGTCTGAGGGAAGAACCGAAAAGGGTAACATATGATGGGTGGTCTTTTAATTCAGGTGATTTATATAGGAAAAAGTTGTTTTGGAAATCATACAATTAGGTCACATAAGACATGTATTCCTTTAATGCAGTGGTTTGCTAAGGCAGGTTAGACTGTACTTCCAGTCTATTCATATCGGCCTAAGGAGCTTTAGCCCAAGGCATCTTCCATAGCCTAGTGGTGAGAGAACTTTATTTGGACCACTTGATTACCTTTCACTGGGTCATATCCACCTTGATGGATTTCTTTTACATAAACAAAGGGGCCTCCGTGGCCGAGTGGATAGTGTGTTCGACTGCGAATTGGAAGATCTGGGTTCAACTGCAACAGCGCCACTCCGCGGTTGGCCTTCCCTGTCCTTCGGATAGGACAGTAAAAACCGTGGCCCCGTATCACAGCGTGTTAAAGAATCCTCCCTGCTCTACGGCCAGCAGTGCCGATAAATAGGCAAATTTGTAACCCTTCACTGGCACATGGTGACGTCTCCATATGAGTGAAATATTCTTGAGTGGGACGTTAAACAACAATACCATACCATGCATAAACAAAATTTGTCAGTTCTCTTGTGGAAGGATGGCATCTATACCTTGCAACATTCACAGCCAGTGTTTCTCCTTCATTACTTAACTCATTCACTCGAAAGACACATTTAGATTTGTCTAAATCATTGATTATAGACCAACTGTACAGTAGTATATACAGGGTTATTTTCACCCCCTCTTTTTTTCCCCCTAATGCACTTGCAAACAGTTTTGCCCCATTTTAAATTCACCAGGTCTCGTCATAAATCTTTTTATTAATGAAATTACCATTTTGAATTTGCCCACTGACGATTGGGGGAAAGGGGCGTAAAAAATAAAACGGGGGCGAAAATTTCCATGTATACAGTAATTTGTTATTTTTTTATGGTAATAATAGTTGATTATGTGGGAACAGGGTATTGTAAGCTCACATTGATGGATGTATTGTAAGCTCATATTGACGGATGTATTGTAAGCTCACATTGACGGATGTATTGTAAGCTCACATTGACGGATGGTAAATATCTATCTACTTTTTGTTGCAGTAAAAATGAAGAGGAGAAGTCACGAGAGAAAGTACTACTGAAGGTAAATTTGATGTGAATAAGAATACAGTGGAGCCTCATTAATCCGGACACCTTCGTTCCCGAGCAAATTGTCCGGATAAATGAAGTGTCCGGATTACTGAAACATACGCATCATAATGTGCAAGGTAATCTGAAAATGTTGTCTCCTGGAAATGTCGTCCGGAAGGTGATCAAGCATCCAGATTATTGGCATCCGGATTAATGAGGCTCGACTGTACATGACATGATGGCGATGGCACTAGATGATGTTGTATTGTTTTTTTTTTAACGTTCCTCACAAGAATCTTTTCCTTATATGGAGACAGCTTCGAATGTCTGTGATCAACTTCAAATTATTGGCCTATGCTCGTCACTTACGGCTTTTAGTGGTAAGGGCCGAATCTTAACATAACAGAAGAAAAGATGTCTCCAACATTTTTTGTGAGTAATGTGTTTGGAGATAACCCCTTTTGTATTACATTTGGGAAGGGGTCATTTAGTTGAATAATCTGAAATATTTGAGCATTGTGCAAATGTTCCCTGTTTGTAGATAATTTATTTAAATAGTCTGTTCTATAAATGACTATATCTTTCACATATTTTTTTTTTACTATTTGCTAAGTATGAAAATTTTGCAGCACAGTGTAGTTGGTTCTATAACAAAGTCAAAGGGGATTGACTTTTGACTTTGTTATAGGCATTCTTTGTTTTAAGCATCAGAATTTACTACATAAATGGATAAATAGTCGTTGTTTTTGGGGGATTTTATTCCTCTTCGTTATAGCACTGAATTATACTCATTACTCAAAGGAGCTGGGAGTATTCCTGGCCGATCAGTTAAAGCATTGGGCTTATCACCACTCAGTCTTTCACCTCTGGTCAGTACGGCTTTAAGCCCTGCTGAAATCTAAGTTGATTATGTGAGAAAGTTTGCCAGGATCTATCCTCCAACAATAAATTTGGTCGTGGCCATATGACCAAAAGATTGTCAATTGTGATGTTGATTATGTGAGAAAGTGTGCCAGTTTACTTGCGAAAGGTCGGTGCTGTCTTGTTGGGTACATTAGTAACCAGGTTCTCTCCCCAAATAAAAACTGATTGTCGAGTGTGGCATAAAGCAAAAAACATATAAACAAATTCAAAGGAGCATTTATTTCTGCTAACCAAGTTGTATTATAATTACAGAGGTCAAAGTCATCACCAAACCTATATGCTGACAGCTTGCATGAAGATTTGGATTTAGATCCCTCGGTGAAAGTGGATCTGTTGATGAAGTATGAGGTGGAGATTGAGCAACGAGAGCTGGTAAAGCTTAGACTTAAAGTAAGTTGTAATTGCTATTTTTATATACCAGTATATCTTATAACTATTTGCCATTAATTATGCCAAACATCTTGTATTTTTATGCCCCAAGAAACAAACTTTCGGGGGCATAAAGTTTTTTGGTCTGTCTTTCTGTTTGTTTGCAAAAAGTTTAACATTGGCCGTAACTTCTGAATGGTGAATGATAGGGCATTTATATTTCACATGTGTATTGCTTGTGACAAAACCTTTATGTCTGTATCGTAATTTTTTACTTTGTGATCTTGACCTTGGATTTTGACCTAATTTTAAAGAACTTTAACATTGGTCAAAATTTCTTATTGGTATCTGGGGGCATCTGGGTTTCACAAACACATCTTGTTACTTATTGTTTTGTTTTTGTTTCTTTCCATTCTTACACTGAGGATGAAATTTTGGTCATTTTATCATCCTGTTTCATACTTGTCACATCACTCCCATAAACATGTCGTCCTTTCTTGCTGCAGATTTTTTTGATGTTCACATGCATTTTACACAATAACATACCTTACTATTTGTTTCAATGAATTTTTATCATTCTTTTTATATCTATCATATTCTATTTGCATGGTATTACAAGTGCATTGGTCACACATATACGTTTACTTTGTTACAAATGTGAAGTATACCAAAGTTAACATTAGTCTTCTTTTTAAGGGAACAAAAAAGTCAGAGTCATCTAAGGGACCACAACCAGGTACCAAAGAGTACGCTGATGCAGATTTACGTAGACTGATAGCACGTCCACCAGAAACAGAAGAGGGGAAAATAGAGGAAGATTTACCCCCTCTCCTACAGGTTTGTGTATTTTTTGTTGTGAGTTTCTTAGCAACAAGCTGTCCCTCTCCTTCTGATGACACATTAGAAACTGAGGTCCCATGTCACAGCAAGTGTCATTGCATTTAAGAACGATTCATGGTAAAAGGCCACAAGTGCCAAGTATAGGCCAAATTAATAGCCCTTCATCAGCATATGGTGACGTCTCCGTATAGGTGAAATATTCTTAAGTGAGACGTTAAACAACAACACAACCAACCAACAAATCTTAGCAGCAAGCTGGTGAAGACTTACAATCTTGTTATCTGCCCGTCTATCTTTCTGTCCATATGTCTGTGTCTGACACACTTAGTTTCTGGCTTTCTCTCACTGTTGTTACAGATGTTGATGAAATTTTTGGTATGCGAGTACTTACTAATAACTTATAGATAAGTTTTGAGTCTTTTGCCAGTTGACTTATTCTTAGCAAAGTTATGGCTCTTGTACTTAGAATATTTCATGATTATATTTCACATTTCAAACCAAACTTCCAAAGGTAAATGATGGTCGAAATATGGAAAGTTTTCCTCTCATATGAGTTGGAACTCTAAGCACTCTTTTTGAGATGCAGACATATGTTTGGAGTTTGTGAACTTTTAGAACTTAATGACTTTATGCAATTGGACTTTGTAATAATTTAAAGGTACACTTGAACTCATTTAGCAAAAATTTGTTGTACACGAGATAACAACGGAATCATGTACAAATGAATACAATTAAGCGATTTACACATTTAAAGATGGTAAAATCAACGTTGTCTGTGCTGGACATGTTTTGTCCGCGTAATTCGCCCTACTTACAAGGCATCGGCCTTGTCTGTTAACATGGTGGGAAATGAATACGACCCGTAATCGTGTATTTTTTATTTTTTAAACGACGATATCTATATATTGCATGCATATTATTTGTATTTTAACAGCTACATGTACATCCTCCAATTATATGCTGGTGCAACTGTGATAATTCAATTTTTTAAATCTGCGATGATGAAAAATGAGTCCAAATGTATCTTTTACCGTAGCCATTTTTTAAAATTGTTCCCTCTTCATTTTAGGCACTTACCAGAAATGCTAAGCATGATGGTCTTAGAACCAGACTGGACAAAAAGATCAAAGAGTTGGAAGAAAAAGAGAAGCGGGATATTGAAGCACAAAGGTAGTATGAGCTTATTTTACAGAAAATGTCAGGATAAACCTTTGAGCACAATTTCGTATAAATAATGTGCTATTCTTTGATCTTACTCACAGGCCTTCAAATGACACCATACATACGTTTCCAATAAAATCTTGTCTTTTTGAGAATACCCTATAATTCCTGAAAATTTTGCATGCGATGACCCTTGACTTTACCCAAGTTCTCACTATAACTCTAGCTCTTTAAGAAACTTCATATTTGGACTGATAGTAACTCAAAGGCCTGCAATTATTTTTTTTCCATGCAATTTATTTTTAACTGATAAAATAGATTGTAGATTGGTGAGGTTCTCAATCAATATTTGTCAAGTTTTATATCATCAATTTCTTTTTTCTTGCATTTCCATGTCCTTGACCTTGCGTGGAATTAGGATAGTGTTTTTTGTACGTCTTCTGTAAAGTCTCAGTACAGTATTCAGTATGGTATGATGGTTGTTCTTTGCTTTGTCAGAACTTCACGTGACACCTTAGGTCAAGTACATTGTGACCTCCGCTTCTAGACCTCAGAAGCAAACCTGGGCTGGGCACCATAAAACTTCAGAATTTACTTAAGTCTGAGAATCCAGTCTCTTAGCCAATCAGAATTCAGAATGAGCTGGATTTGAGAATATTTTCAGACTTAAGTAAATTCAAAAGTTTGATGGTGCCCAGCCCTGTTTTCCTAGAAACAGTAACTGCCATGGCTCAGTGGTGTGCGTGTTTGCCTTCTGATCATGAGATCATGGGCTTGAATCCATGCTGCACTGTCCTGCATTCCTTGTCCTTTACATGGAAAAGTAAAAATCAAGGTCCCGAGTCGCAGAGGATGTAGACACATCAAAGAATCCTCATTATTCATGAAATGCCAAGCATTAGCCAAATTTGTCGTACTTCGAGGGCATTTGGTGACATTTCCATATAAGTGAAAGATTCTTGAGGGGGACGTTAAACAACAATTCAACCAATAACCTAGAAACAGTAACCTTCCACTGACTTTGACCTTGCACAGATAGAGAGATTACTCAGGGAACTAAAGATTTAGAAATTTTCTACTTGCACCCTTTTTTTTATTTTATTTAAATGCTTACTTTTAATTTCATTTTTTTATTCAACTTCAGAATCAAAATCCGTGAACCAACACACCCACAGCCAGCAACTGTTAATGCACAGTTACCAGGAGTATGTAATATTTGTCATTTTTAATCTCATAAAAGATTTTATGAGTAATTTTCATAAGCACACAAAAAAACCATATATATGTTCAAATATGCTTCATTGGCATACTATAAAACATGCACTGTAAATCCGGTTTTATTCGCGAGAATTTTATTTTCGCGTAATTACGCGAGAGCACTTACTCGCCAAAATGAAGTTCTCGCTAAATATACTGACCTGATATTAACATGCATCATACAACACAAACCTTTAACTGAAATGCACGCCTGCGAAAATGTAGTATCGAGAATAATTGCATGACCATCAATTCGCTAAAATAAAGTTCCGCGAAAATTTCTGGATTTACAGTATATCTCAATTTACTTACAATTTGAATGTGGGCCTCTATGGCCGAATGGTTAAAGCATTACGCTTTAAACCTTTTAGTCCCTCACCTCTTGTCAGCACGAGCTGATGTTTGAGCCTTGCTGGAACCCAAGTTGATTATCTAAGAAAGTTTGCCAGTTTACTTGCGGAAAGGCTGTGGTGTCTTCCTACCACCACTAAAAACTGGCTGCCACTATGTGACTTGAAAGATTTTCGAATGTGGCACAAAAAAACCAACAAAAAACCGAAATCAAATTGAATTTTTTATGCTCTATTTACTCCTTCTGATTTTGTTCAGCTGTTTAACATAAAAAAATAAGCTGTAATTTGACAGATTTCCCTGTTCACAGCCTTTGTCTGTGTTGAATTGTCTTGGTTACAGGCAAATAAGTATACTTTGTGTAGCTTCATTGATAACAAATTTTTATCAGATTTTCCAGACTACTTTTTCCAGTGAGTTCACCTGCTTATTATTTTTACAGATGGTGGTCCGTGCTTCAGATGTACGTGTCTCTGAGAGAGTGTGCATGTCGTCCATTACCATAGACAGATACTCCACAGTATACAATGATCTCATTGATGAAGTAAGTTCTTCCTTCTCTCAATTTTCAACATGTACTTATCAAGCGTATCAATAAATAGGGAGATGAATTTTTTATTTGATTATTTCTTTAGAAAAATAGATATCCCCAAAGAAACACCCCTCCCCATTTTTCTTATTCATATTTTTAGTAAAATTTAAAGTCTCCCCATTGGAAGTTGTCAAGGTTGGCAACTCTGCACTGTATACCCTACACATGTATATACCTTGAAATCAATACCTTGACTGAGCAAATTCTTTGGTGCATTCTATGTCCCTTTAATTGGAGATTTAGGGCATATCTCTCTTTAGCAAATAAGCTAGGGGACGATTTGTAGGTAGAGGGCTCAATTTAAGGTTATAAAGTCATGGATTTGAATGTCAGTTGCATTATGACATTTGACTAGCTTTTTATGCCCCATTTGTTTTAAATGAGTCAGGATCAAGTATATAAATGAAAGGTCCTACAATTATATAAGAAATGGGCCTGTATACTTTATTGACTGTCAAATATTGTATAGAACACATACAATATCACTGTCTAACATGAACAATTAATTGTGAACATATCTTGTCTTATAGATTAATCCCACAACAGTCAAGAATTTGGACAAGAAGCTCTTCTTGAGTGAGGAGATAAAGGAGGTGTACAGAGAAATAATGAAGACGGTGCCGACCAATCATCTGAGGCTGGACGATGTAAGTGTAGATGATTGACATATGGTAGAACCTTGCTATTAGGGCCACTGTACAGTGGAACCTGTCTTGAGAGACCACCTGTGGTGAGAGACCACCTGTCTTGAGAGAGGACTTATAAGAAAACATCTTTTTAAGAAATAAAATCTGTCATGAGAGATCACATTTGCATGTCAGGAGAGGCGGTGTCTCAAGACAGGTTCCACTGTAATAACTTACTAAAAAGTGTCTGATATGTGAGATGGTCTTATCCCTGAGATCTAAGTAGCATAACTAATGACATGCAGGTTAACCCTCTCAACCCCAAGTATCAGAATGGTATGCTCTTTTCATTTGTTTTGGAGCAGTCCATTTCGGTCTGTGCTATATATCATGGCTATATTATGAGATGGTTACCTAAGTAAGGTGGTGTTTACTGACTAGGGAGAGCCTTCGTGGCACCATGGTAGCATATTCGCCTTCAGATTGTGGGCTCAAGCTTTATGGTGAAGGCAATTTACTTTCCTGTCTTTAGGATGAAACAGTAAAAAAAACTGAGGTCCAGTTCTGCAGTAGGTGTTGGAACTTAAACAAATTAAAATCCAAATGACATTCAACTTTTGCTTGAAGGGTAATTTTTTGAATTTGGGTATCCTTGTCCTTTTGAAGGACAGTAAAATCTGAGGTCCCATGTCAAAGTAGGTGTCAGCACGTTAAAGAATCTTTGCAAAGGCCAAATGTGTTGTCCTTCACCGGCATACGATGACCGCTCCATGTAAGTGAAAGATTCTTGAGTGGGACATGAAACAATGATACAGCAAATCACATTTTAACCTTGGATTATGTTTTCATTCATTGGTGTAATATAACTGATAAATTTTTGATTTTTTTCCCTGATTAAATATTATAAACAAGAGTTTGTTTTTATTTGTTCACTTGGAACTTAGGATGAGATGGTCTTGCCAGCTGCTGATAATGTTAACTTGTCTGGCACATTTGCATCTGCGACACTGAGTAAAAGGAAGTCCGCTAGAGTTATCAACCCTACCTTTGAGCATGGCCGCAAGGCACCATGGGGAGAAATGGACCCCAAGCAGTGGGTCAGAACGTAAGTTTATAGACAAGTGTTTGTATTTGTTTTCTTATTAAGTTTAAAGAGATCATTACAAAGTAAAAATTTTAAATATTGTTTTTTTTCTGTGTTGCTGAACTATCTTGTATTTCAAAACGAAAACAGGGAAATTAACATTCAATGGAATATGTCTTGTCATGAGACCACTCATAAATTTTTTTCAAATAATCATATGAATAATACCTGTCATGAAAGACCACCTGACATTAAACCACATTCTTTCATCCTCATTGTCAGTGCGTAAAATTAATATGGTAAATTCATTGAATAGAATTATGACAAGATTGGGCAAAATCAAAACAGGGTGAATCTACCCTATATACAGTAAACGTTCTTATTGGTTTTTGTCAAATTCCAATTTCAACTATTTCTTTGACTCAATCATTGTATACATTTGATGGGGTTTGTAGACAGCTTTTTTAGTTACCCGTTATGTGTATATAGATATGTATGAACCGTTTTTTACTCGAGATTCAACAACTTTCTCTTCAGGCCCAATAATCCGCCAAAGAATTTCCTCGGAGAAGATGCGTTTGCTCCTACGGTATGTATATATTTACTTACAAATGAAACTGACATTGATTCCGTTCAAAGATTTACATATGATAGTCTTTCTTTCAATACATTGGGAAATGATTGCAACACTATAGCTTCAGTATTGAATATTCAAATATAAAAGTAGTAAATTTGAAGATAGATTATGTATGACTCTGAATAATGAAGTTTCATGGTCGGCTGTGTAATTTTTTAAAAATAAGCTAAGGGATAAGGGGTGTGTGTACTGGATGGGTTGGTGAAGGATTCAAGTAAATGAATGGTGTTGGCTAAGGAGATTTTTATCATTAATTTTTCAATAGACATGGTATTCTAAAAACTACAAAAGAAGACATTTTTAATCATTAGGAAGGGTTTTTTTTTATCATGTCCTTGACCTTGATTTTGATAGTTTTTTAATTTCATTTTCATAAAATAAAAAAGCAAAGTGAAACAAACATGCAGGATGATTCTAAGTACATGTATTTCCAATCATCAAAGATATTTCATTTTTCATTCACATAAGAAGATTTACTTTATATTTTTTCATTTACACAATCATGTATTTTCAGTGATTTTCATTCATTTAGCATACCTGTATCGACATTTGAATTTTGTGACACACCATATACCAACAAGAGATACATGTATAATAGTTGCAAAATCACAGTTATTTCATAAAGCTATAGCAGTAAATTAACCCTTTCACCAGTGTGGACTGTAATAGACCGGTCCAATCCAAACAATATAGAACATACTACTTTAATACATAGGGGTGAAAGGGTTAATAACCACTTAATTGTCATGTAAGGCAGGTACATATATTTGGTAAATTAGTATTGTTCACAGAAGGATTGATTCTACGAGACCAACATTATTTAGTTATGTCACATTAGTGGCCACCGTGGCAACCGTTAGTTTGTACGCCTTCCGAGCCTAAAGCTGCAGTTTCAAATTTGTGTCACTCTGCAGTTGGTTGTCCATTTCCTTCAGATGAGACTGTATAAACCAAGATTCCGTAATAGTAGGTGTCAGTAAGTTAAAGAAACCATCCCTGTTCGATGGCCAAGTGCTGAGCTAAGGCCAAATTTGTCCTACTTCACTGGCAAAAGGGTGACGTCTCTGAGTGGGACGTTAAACAACAGTACAACCAGCCGAAGGATTAATTCTAGGAGACCAATATGCTTATGTCACATCAAGCAGGTAGTTGCTCAAATCAGTGAGTTATTAAGACAATTAGAGAAAAAAGGGTATAAACTTCCTTATCATAAGATGATTGAAATTATATCTATATGAAAATTGGAAATTATTTCTGACTTTGCAGTTGATCAGTTTTTGAAATATTCATGATCTAAGAGAATACAGGTACCATCAGTCTTGTATATTGTCTAGGTGTCTCTGATGTTATTGTCACCAGTTGTTCACCAAGTTGTCATGGTAACTGCACATACATTTTTTTTTTACACAAGGCATCGTATTATACCACCATGATAAGTATATACATGTACACCTTAGACTACATGTATAAGTGTTGTTGATGTAACTGTCAGATGATGATCAATTATTTTTTATTCAGACACAGCATGTGCTTGTCTTTTTAAAATGTCTTCACAAGGTTACCATGGTAGTAAGAGGGTCTGCCTTGCATGTGGAAAGCCCTGGGTTCAAGTCTGGATTCTAGCAAACCTCAGTTGTCTACATACATGTACATATAGGTTTCAAGTGTTCCTTCACTGTGCACTCAACATTCAAAAACAATAAATTTGAACTATGCGACAGGGATCTAAAAAACTGTCACAGTAAATGTCAATATGACAAAGATCCCCTATCGCTCAGTGGACCTAAGTGCCAAGCATTCATTGGTGTCCGAGTAGCGTATTGGTTAGTGTGGTCACTTCTTATCCATGTGTCCTGGGTTCGAGCCCTGGATCTGCCAGGGGAATATGTGAGATGGTATGATGGTTGTCAACTCAGAGACATGGGTCACTCTGGTATCCTCTCACAGCAAGGACCCCCACACGTGGACGTCAGAGTCAACGAGAGATATTAATATAAGTCAATAAAATTTCTTTGTCAATTGTCGTAAAATAAATAAAGTAAAAAAAAAATCTTTTAAGTGCCGAGCATAGGTCAGTATTTAAAAAAGCTATCATCAGTTTTTCTGGTACAGCTCTTGTTGCCTGTTAAGAGGGTCTTGGATTTAAGTCCTTTTGTTGACATAATTGCTTTAATATCCTGGTAAACAGATAGTTTAAGTTATATTCAAGCATGATTCGTGTATTACACTTTATATTATGTATATGCTGATGAGCCACAAGGCTTAATGCGAAATAAACAATTGCAATTCAAGCATGAAAAAGTTAGGAACAGATCGATCCAAATTCCTGGAGCCATTATTTCACAATATGCATGGTCAAGCATTTCTTATTGTTTCAGTATTTCACAGACAGCAATCAAGCATGTTACCTTGTAAAATATTTTGTGTACATTGTATTTTTATCAATCGAGTTTCATTATTGTTTTAAACTATATGTCCCTGATCAGGTGGTATATATTTTATTCGTATCTATGGCCTGATGTGTGTGAACAAAGGGAAGCAACTCTTAGTACTCTCCATCACTGTTCTTTGGATGAAATAGTAAAGGCCAAGTAGTGTCAATGTAAATATCTGAATATTCAAGACCCCTCACAACTCAATGGACTTGAGAGCTGCATGAGTATATTGGCCAAAGTTTGAAAGATTGTCAAATGGAGCCACATTGGCCTTGTGGTTAGCATGTATGACTTCTAATCTAGAGGTCAGGGGTTCGAGCCAAAGCCTTGCTGCAGCTGGCTATCCTTGTCTTTCGGATGAGACAGTAAAAATGAGGTCCCGTGTGGCAGTTGATGTTTGCTTGTTAAAGAACCCACCCTGCTCCACAGCCATAATTGCAGAGCATAGGCAAAATTTGTCTCCCTTCACCAGCACACGGTGACATCTCCATATAAGTGAAATATTATTTAGTGAGACGTTAAACACCAATACAACCAAAGATTCTCAAAGAGGATGCTTGACCACAACACAATGATAGGATTCTACCTTGATGTTTGACAAGTTGTGAAAAATCAATCTCAATTCTCTTTGCTTTTGTACTAGCCTGGCATCAGCAACACTGATTGCCAAACACATATTTTTTTCCTTTTGTACAATGAGAACAAATAAGAAGTTTGGCATGATTTTTAATTTCAATAGTTAAGGGAAGGGCTTATAAAGAGACATTATCATATACAGCATTCTACTTATACATAGTAATATCTCTTTAATTGTTACACATTTTTCTTGTCATGTTTTCATAAGTATTTTCTTGTAATCACAATTAAAGTCAATATTCACAATTAAAGTCAATATTCACAATTAAAGTCAATATTAAAGTCAATAACATATTCACCATATTAGTCATGTTGATAACAGTTATCAATATCCATGAACATTTACAGATTTTTTTTTCTATACAGTGAGGAATGCCCAATAGTCCTTTGAAATTGATACATCTACAAATGTATATCTACATATATTACATTTTATGTACATTACATAGACCTCCATCTTTCTCTGTCTTTATATATATATTATTCCCAGAAAAAAAAATTCTGCAAGAAGATTCATTTTTGTGAAAATCCTCATATTTCAAAAAAAAGTCCTCTTCCAAAGATTATATTATGTATGAAAATCAGAATCGGTACAAATACTCCGTGGCCGTATCGATTAGTTGTCTCTTCGATTTTCTTGCTATTTCACGGGTAAGACTAATCATCTGCACTTGAGGCATGTACTCTGGGAATTTATTTATGAAATAATTTGGCACTTGTCTGCGAGTGTTGTTTGATCTACTCCTCTTATTTGCAAACCACGATTTGACTTGGGCAGCCGTAACTCCGGCTTGTTTAGCAAGCATTTCTTTTTCCTCTTCTGTTGGGTAGGGATTGTAAATATGTGACTTGTACCACTCGTTTAGGTGTTTACGGGCCTCAGGATTTAGCTGCTGATAGATGGGCTTCAGTTGGCCATTATTATCACCATGGCGATTACCTTTGAACTTGAATTTTATAGGGTGCTGGTTGCCACTGATTGACAGAGTATTAAAGCAGCGTACACGTTTGTTGGCCATCCATTTTTTGACTTGCTTAGGCTGAAGTCCCGTTGATTCAGATAATTGTTCCACTTCTAGATCTGACGGATATGGGTATCTGATATGTTCGTTATACCAGGTCGTTAGGATGACCGTCTGCTCTGTGTTCAGTTGCCTGTTGTTTCCTCTGATAGTTCTGTCGCCACATTGACGTTTTGTGTCCGGATCACTGCATGATTCAGAGCTATCACATTTACGCTTCAATGACTTTGGCGAAGCAGTTTCATTCTCACAATAAATATTTCTACAGAATTCATTCAAGTTCAATCCTGTGTCATGTGAATAAAGTCTTGTTCCTTGTTGATAAATCTCCTCATGTTGATTTATGTCCATGGGATGTAGGCCTGCAGATCTCAGAGCTGAATCGCTTGTACTCATCAGGGGAGGCAACTCATCTCTATTTGTTATTCTGCTTAAGTTGTTCTCATGTTGTAAAATATCGGCACTGCTGTCAGAATGCTCAGAGTACGTGTCATCACAAACACCAGAGTCACAAAGATTAGACGGGGTACTTTTGAAGCTTGAATCTTCATTCTCATCGCTTGCTTCACTAAGATCAGTTTGTAAATAATCAGGAGGACTAGCACTGTCTGATATGTCGTAGTCTATTTCTTGCACTGAGCTTGAAAGCTTTCGATGATTATTAAATTTTGCCTCCTTAGGATAATCAAGTTGCCTTGCAACAGTCCCATTTTTGTGTTTTCTTTCTTTTGGTTCACTCGGATATGCTATTAATGATTCTATTCCATGTAAATCAAAATCTGGTTTGTACTGATCAATGACACCATGATTCACAATAGAATTAGATTTGTCCTTTTTAAGTATCACATTTTCTAGTTCACATTCATACTTTTTTAGCAGAGAAAGTCGCCTCTGGTCAAAATGGTCGTTAGCAGACTTCCTTTGTATGTCTGAAGTTCCTGCAGCACAGAGGGCTTGGTATCTAGCGACTTCTAGTTTACCCACCTCAGAACTGTATTCTGACTCCAGACGAAGTCCGTCATGTCGGTACGATTTGTCAGTTCTAAGCTGAATGAATTTCTCCTGGAGTTTCATATGACGAGGAAACACGTCGTTGATACTGTCCACGGGTTTACCAAGAGATGGGGCTGTATTACTCCAACTTGTATTAATGAGATTTGTGGGCACCTGCATGTGCAGGCATTCCTGAGCAAGCAAAGATTGAAGTTCACTAAACATAGGGTTGTTATGTAGTCGTTTAAGATACACACTATTGCATCTTGGATCCACTGATGCCCCAGAATTCTGTATCCTGTATGGGGAGGCGTATGGCTGTAAAGTTGGTATGGGAGACAAGTATGGCATTGTCCCCCTTGGAGTAAGTGCACAAGTACTTAATCTTATTGGTGAGAAAATATCACCCAGTTTCCTTGATGATAGGTCCAGTGGCTGGGAACTGATTAATGAATCTTGTTCAGAATGTAAATTCTCAATAGATGACGCAAGCACTGACGGAGACACGAAGGATGCTCGACTTGGTGTTTTTATCACC
>JACSZP010063897.1:0-11506 GCA_016161895.1 Pinna nobilis
TTACAGATTTTTAAAACCTAGACAGCAACATATTGTATAGGATGATACAAATGGCAGCCGGTGAAGTTTCAGAAAGCCAAACTAAAAGTAAAACTGCCATTTAGCAGCCGACAGCGATGACGGCGCTGCTGATCTAAATAGGCTGAATGAGGAAATCCAAGGAACACGCATGTAAGTTTAGAATTGGCCAACATTTTATGAATTGATGCACCAATTGGCCCCCTTTCAAGAATGTCTAGCTGAAACACTGTAGATACTGTTCAGTCAAGATATATATTGTACATATATTTAGGCAGGAATGGCTGACATACTTTGAGTAGAATGTGAACGCAGTGCCAACTGTGTACAGTAGACCTCGCGTCGTGTTGTTCAAACATTTTTAGAAAATGGGCCTAGTCCCAATGGGGCCTAGTGGCCAGATATGGATGAAGCGTAGTTGTTCGCTACGTGAATTCAGACCCTTCCATGGACCTGTTGTGTCTTATAACATAGTAGTGGAGTTTCTGTCTGCTTCTTAGAAAAGTTGATTTTATTACCAGATTAATCATTCATTCATTAATCATTTCGCGGTTTGAAACTCAAGCGTGCGACGCATCGAAAATGTAAACAAAGCGTAGGAATATGAGCTATAGTAATGCGGTCTTCTGAATTTGCGGCACGTATGTCGTGATTATACTGTCGCAATTTTTTTTATTATCCAATTAAAAGAGGCGTTACAAAATAAATGAATTAGAATTTTTTTTTCAATTAAAGCAAATTGAATCAAAGTAAGTACGCGGGAAAGACGCAAAACCCCAAATAAAGGGACAGAAAGGAACTAAAACGCATAACAGGAAGGCTTTGTAACAAAGCAAAACAACGCACAAATTGAAATGCGTGATGATTTGCATTGAATAAGACGTGAAGGAATCAAGTGCGAAGTTTTAAAACACTTACATACAAATCAGAACATGTAATTTTGATACATTGTTTGTAATTAGCTATTTTTGAATTGCGAGCAGTAACATAGGTTTAAGAATTCATCGAATAATTCGTCAACTGCAATTCAGACGAACTAGCCATCCGGCATGCTTATCAGCTAAAATATGTTTTTGAGGAATAACTGGTTACAGTGATATAAACAGTAAACAACGACAGAACATAATCATAATGATAAAATGGTACTAGAACCAACTATAGACACAAAAGGGGATCTTAGTGAGTTTTTTTGTAAAAAAAAGATAAATGATGATGCACTGGAAAGGAAATACAAAGTATTTTGATTAAAAAAGTATTTTGATAAATCATGGTTTCAAGAAAATGAAACTTATCACGGTTAAATGACCTATATTTCGACACTCATTTCTTGCATCTGTTTAACTTCATTTACCTAAACATTTTATACGTAGTTTGACCGTTCTTAATAAAAACAATATCCTGGATCCGTGTATGTTTTAAATAAAAACAGAAATGGCGTGGTAAAGCGGAAAGAAGCAAAATAACGCCAAAGGCGAAATAATGCCAAGATAACGGATGAAATATCGAATAAAAATGTCTATGTTGTATAATCAAATTACGCATAAACACGCCTTTCACTTTCGCAGTAGTACGGGTTATTGAGTAATTTTACTTCGACCTTTTTATGATGGCAACACGTCCTCGTAATTAATTGATACTTGCACTTAAAACGAAAAAAATGGGTTGAACAAATACTTCATGATATTACTGATTGCATATGTTTAAAGGGTTTTAGTACGGTCTAAACATTTTGGACGTATGCGATAAATTTCGAGTCTAGGGTACGAACATACCGGTTGAGTTTGCATGTACATATAATTCAATGACAGCAATACCATCTGTTGATCAAAGTAACCAAATAAATGCAGTCCATTATTAGATAGTACTGATTCACTGAAGATGTGCTCCAATTAAAGGGACATTATCCTTGACCCTAGTAATATCCTACAACAGTCCTTTGACTCCTCAACTCTATATGTTTACTCTTCCAAACTTAGCTGGCATGCATGCATACCAATTTATAAAAAAGGAAAACTTGTTGTAAAAGAAGACGTTACCGAAGGATTCTGATGTCAGAAAAATGATGTGGCCCACAACAACGCTTCTCACCATGGCGACCGGGTTCGATCCTCGGACCTGCCTAGGTATACTCTGTTTCGCCAAAACTGTTCACGGATAGAGCACACAACGGTGTAAATCTCCTCGAAAAACACGTCAAATACCCCAAACAGCTTTTAAATAGCTTTGTCTCTAGGCTCCACTGACTGTCTAGTGCGGTTGATGAAATAATGTTCGCAGAATTTTGAAATACAACGACTTTTATAATTGTCGTTTAAAAAAACAGAGTATAGTATGTGAGATGGTATGGTGGTTGCCAACTCGGACACGCGGGTTTCCTCCGGGAACTCCGGTTTCCTCCCACAGCAAGGACCCCTGCACGCCGGCATCGAAGCCAACGAGTGATATTAATATAAGTTACTTGAACTTGTTTGTAAATCGTTACAAATTAAATTTTAGTTTTAAACGGATATCCCTCAGTAAAGAAAAACGAAGAATTTGGTCCAAATATTTTATAACAGTATAAATCTTATGACGTCATTTGGGTATTAATACTACCTTTAGATTCAAAATGAATTCCACAAAGAATAGTTTTAACAGAACTAAAGATAACGGCCAATGACAAAATGTCATTCTAGTGGCATTATGGGTTATTATATGTTTGCAAGTAGGTCATAAAATTAGGCTCTCTCTTAAAGATATCACTAAATCGAAAACAACTTTAATTTTTGTCTTTCCATGAGAGTTTCACCATCAAATGACTCACGTGCGAAGAACATGTAGTTGTTTCTATATTTAGAAATGATGCCATAAAAATAGCTTCAAGTATCTATTTCCCGGTCATTAGTGCAAATTGTTTAAAGCGCACCGAGGGATATTGATGATCATAAGTACATCATCATATTTTTTATTNNNTTGAGGGCGTATTATGAAGGAATACTGTCCAGCATCCTCTGTTATTATTTTAAACACATTTGATGTAGTAGATAGAGCTCAAAATGTCTTGTTTATCTATCTCTGCAAAGACGGATCTATAAATAAAAACCCAATATGATATATTTACAAAAAATTCATTTAAATCTGTGTCGGACATTCTGTTGATATAAAATATCATATGCCATTGGTATGTGTGGCCTTACGCCATTTTGTTAGGAATAAATAACTCTGGTTGATCTGTCAATCAAACTGAATATTTTACCTTATAATTCTTACACATCCAGCTCGTCCACACACACGTTTAAATATTCAGACCATGATAATACGTATGACTCTATTATCTGTGTCATAAAAAGCTGGGATGCTCTTCCATAAGTGCTCGATGAAAAGACTTTCCGATTGAACTGTGCGCGTTCCACAGAAGCTCTATTTTGGGGGAGAGATCGGGACTACATGGAACTAGGATAACATGCTGGCATTGTAGTGGCAAAGAAAGTCCATGACACTGTTCACCATATGACATTGAGCAGTGTCTCTTTGAAAAACAACAGTGTACTTAAGTTTAGAAAACGAAATGTTGCAGAAAAATCTCAATGCTGTCAAATGGCTAAGCTGTCAAATTACCTAGCTTCAACGACAACCGAATGGGTTTTTACAAACATTATAGATCCAATCCTAGACAATAATTCAGCCAACATTAGACCTAGCATGTTCCATCTATCGTGCGTTTTTCGGCACAGCTTTCATCCTGGCGTCGAAAAATGCACTGAGACCCATCTCAGCGAAAAAGCTTAAGTATTGACTTGTCAAAAAGGTTTTAGAGGAATCTTTCCGCAGAGATTACATATAAACGATTTGTTCGGATACATTGCAGTCTAATGTCACAATATGACAAGACTTGATGTAATCGAATCGTAGACACCTAAACACAGTACGGTTATTCTTGTATTTCTGAATTGGGAGCAGTTGCGTAAGAACTGCAACCTCATTAAACGATTCTGATGAGGAGTCACAACACTCGAAGGTGGCCGGAAGTTGTAGTGTACCAGCAATTCAAAGGCGGCTGGACTCAGTTGCACAATGCCTGGTTAGATTAACTTGCAGTTAGTCACTAATTCTACAAGTTTAAATCTTAGCTTGTAATTTGCTTACTATATAGTTTAACGCTATTGGAGAAGTATTTATTTAGTTAATTGTGAATTATCTTACAAAAATTCATTTTAGAGTAACAACCACAAATTTCACCATCCGTTAGTTCAACGTTAAATTTAACTACGAGTTAAAGTGTTGTGCAATTGGGTCCAGATGTTGTACTTTACGGACATTCAGCATGCTTCGGATATTTCTGTCTCAAAGTAATCGCACTGTTCTCATGCGTGTTTGATGTCAAAGAGAAACATTCTCTGTGTAATAATCAGAAATTGTAATACTCTTACCGGATATATACAATGCCATACATACATACATACATACATCTTCATTCTACATGTTTTGTTTTCATTAAGGTTTCTTTTTTCTGGACACAGCCTGTGCCTAAAATTTTAGGTGTTGATATTTATTGAACAAACTGCCGCTATAATGAAGAAAAGTTTTAGGTGGCGAAGAACTTTGGATGTTACTTATCACGTATTTTAGACATTATTTATCTTATCGTAACCTTCCTGCCAATTTATTTTTATGAAACAGAATCTTGACTTCCGTTTTATGATCGTCGATGATTTTTTTTTCTCATTTAGAACTATTCATTTACTTCCAGGAAGAAGTATAAAAAAGAACTTCTAAACAGAAACAATACTTCGAAATAGCGTATTTCTTGTTTTGTTGCAACAGACGAGCATGTCAAGTAAGGACTTCCTAGAACTATATAAGTTTTGCAACGTTTGTTTACAGAAACAGAACAAGAATTCTAAACTGAATTTCAGTGTGATTTTGCACGCGACCACACACGGAAGTGAATTGAACGCGTGGAGAGTGGATGACTACAAAGCAAAGCACGTGAGTTTCAGTTCCACTGCTGATATTCTATAAGTAGATCCTTGTTCCGCTAGTGTTGATAACCGCTACTGAAGTTATCAGACGCTTCTTGTAACAGAACAGTCGGCCTGGGATTTTCTTTCGACCGTCACAGATTAGAAACGGACGTAGTAGAATCATGTTTGGATACCTCGACCTCGTTGAACGGAATTAGAATCGAAAACTATAAATTCTGAATTTGATAAAGACAATTCTAAAAACAAATCTCGGAATAAGGTACAACCGTTTTGTAGATTTAATATTGAATCGTGTGACAGTCGAGAAGTATGACTGTCGACAAGGTCAACGAAGTATTACCCTCTGGCCGTGGACAAAGCACTTCGTCTTATTGCAGTAATTCTAGTTCATTATCAGGAAATGAAATGATGCCCCCTGGATTTTATCTGGAACCACAGTCTCCGCCTTTATACTCTCATAACAGAGTTGGAAGTTTCCGAGACAGAGGCGATGCTCGACCTCCTTTGTCAAAGAAAAATCAAGATGACTCTGTTTTTTATGAACTTCAGGTTGGAAATGATATTGCTGAGAATGAGAAGGCAAATAGTGCCAGAGACTTAGGAGGTCCGCGATATCGACGAAAGAGTAGTAATAAGGAAGAAATTCAGTTTTTAAATCCAAATTCAGGTCTCAAACCAAAACCTGTCGTACGTGGTGGCTCCTTCAGAGAACCGAGTGAACTCCGACAACAGGTGAAACAGAGTGAGGACAGACAATGGCACATTGACGCTAAGCGTGGAAGTGTACCTGTTAGTTCACCGAATTTACTTTCAGTTTCATACGAGGATGTTCGGAGTACAAGTTCTACAGAAGTAAGAGAAGTTAATCTAAGACGTGTACGATCCTTCAAGACAACCACAAAAGGTGTCATAAACAGAGGCGATTCCTTCAGACGTAAAGGAGGTCGTCGGGGATACGGGAAGAGTACTCCCCCGACAAACACACCAAGTTCGAGTCCTCTGCCCCCACACGTAACAAAAAATGTTCTTGAAGACGAAACACCACTTAGTGACACATCTTATTTTAAAGTAGTCGTACTGGGCGCTCCTGGGACCGGGAAATCGTCTTTGACTCATCAATTCATGACATCGGAGTATATAGCATTTGACACAAGCATAGGTAAGATTTACAAACTACATGTGCAAAAGCAATCGTAGGAAAGATGAAATTTCTGCTGATCAAAAATTAAACTCTTTTTAGGGTAGAATTCACCTATGATCGAAAGATATATGAATAAGATGACAGTTCTGTCTTTGTTATTGTCTACTTATATTTTGGCAATGTTTTGTCTGTTTTTCGATTTCATACATTCTGTATGTCCTCTTTATGTGACTGCCAACGAGTGAAGTGTTATCTGTGGCTGATTTGCAACTGCCGGAACCTTCAAAAGGTCACGTACATCGGCTTACTTCTTACAAAAACCAAAGAAATTCTTCTTCAGATCCTAATGAACTATGAAGTGAGTTCAAGTATAATGATACTACCGTCGTGTTGCAGTTGTTACTCTGAGTCGGGAATGATACATATTTAACATATCGCTCTTGTGCAGACTTTGTCATCATTCCTTTTAAATCAGATTTCTGAAGGTCATTATATAAATTCTGTTTTGGTTTTCTTCTGAATTCATTATTTATTTATATCCAATGAAAATTGCTTTATTTGCACGATGCAACTCAAATACTTTGTTAGATAAAACCTCTTTTTCTTTTTGTGCAAACGATAACGCTACAATCAAAACTACGTTCAAATCTACAACCAATACGTTGGAGTTCATTAATATGCTACTTTTTACAATCTTGCTCTTGTTTAAGCACTCATCTGTTAAAAGCAAACAGAATCTAGCTAATCTTTTAGTGTCTTCTAGTTCAAGTAAAAAAAGATCACAGGGCAAGAAATGAGACAAATTAACAAATCAAACACAACAAAGCTAAAGTGAAATACTTCAGTGTCCAACGGACCGTAGGAAATATGAAAAATAATTTTGAACTTACCTATCGAACATTAACATATGTCCAGCCAACACGTTGTAATTATTTTCTGTAAACATAGTTTTGTGTTACAGTTTTCCCCCATTATTATTAAAGACAAGATCTGAGTTCACAGAGAGAAGTATACAAACACCGTCTTAAAAGCATTCTGAAATTTAAATGCTAAAACTCAATACAGAACACAGTTCTGAACAGTTGAATATGTTCTTTTCGTAGTCGTTTGTTGTTGATAACTTCACAGTCTGAGCAGAATGGACAAACCTTGAAAATAACATTTATAGAATTAAAAAAAAAATTGTGTTCATGTAAATATATAGTGTAAATATATACTGTTGCAGCTTGAACAGAGTTTATATATTTTTTTTCAAACAATCATGCTTGGATTCTGAAACCTTCAGGCCCGTCGAAATCTTATGATTGGACTTCTGGCCGGAATGGCCACTTAACAAATAACAAAGGAAGCAGGAGGAAGTGTTTGTCGTTCAGTCACCTGGTATCACCATTTTATAGTTGAACACGTTCAAAGTCATTTGAAAAGGACTAGACCGACTAGATAATGACTGCTCCCAATAACATCTATAACTGTTCTTGTTCTTTGAACGACGATGTAAAATTAAGACCCTGTGTCCGAGTTTTAACTTACAGCGTGCTTTAGTATCCTGTCGGTGTAAGGCATAGTTCCGTCTCGTAAAAATGTCAGTTTTCAAATATATTTAGATTTGTTATAGTAAGATGCCATTAGAGCAAAAGTAAAGTATCGGAAGCGATGAAAGACGCCAAGATTAGAGTATTCTATATATTCTGTATGGTCTTTAAAAATCATGTAGGTATGATGATCACCTACTGGTAATGAACCCAAATAAATACTCGAGCAGTTTGTATTGCACACGCAATAAGTACATTTATCTATCTCCCTATTAGATTCGGAGTCAATAAAACGGTCAGTGACTGAAATAAAGGTCTTTGTGAAAACGCTAATAACCTCGTGTTCATATAGTTAGATGATCATGTATATACAAAATGAACAGTAGGCATGACCTGTCACAACCCGGAGGGCCGACGACAATTAGATTAGAGTTATTACCAGTTGCCTGTGAGTAAGGTAGAAACGATAAACATAATTTGGAATTAACTTGTTTTATTCCAAAAGAATTAAAACGCTCATGTAAATATTGGTACTTAATGTAAATTATTTCACAATAAATGTCATCAGTTTTTTGTTTTGTTTGTTTTGTTGTTGTTTAACGTCCCACTCAAGAATATTTCACTCATATGAAGATGTCACCGTGTGCTGTCTCATCCGAAGGACAGGGACGGCCAACCGCGGAGTGGCGCTTACGCTGCTCGAACCCGAGTCTTCCGATTCGCAGTTGAACACGCTAACCATTCGGCCACGGAGGCCCCAAATGTCATCAGTAAGAACATATATAGTGTGATTAATATCGTCCACGTTTCCTATAATAATAATTAACGTTCAGCTGTTTGATGATTTCTTTCAAATCAAGCTAAAAGATGTTATTATCTTTTTCCTTTGTTTAATTTTTCCTTTTAGTATTTAATCAAGAAATAAGTTGTAGGTGGTTGTTTGTCTTGTTTAACATCCCACTCAATAATCTCTTATTTTTTTGTCTATGCTTGACACTTATGGTCGTAGAGTAGGGAGGGTTCTTTACCGTGCCGACACCTACTGTAACACAGGATCTAGGATTTTACTGTCTCATCCGAAAGACAGGGACAGCCAACCGCAGCATTATTGGAATATCAAGTTAGTAAACAAGATCAAGTGTAAGTTGGTGGCTTTGTAAAAAGGGGTTATAGTCAGCTTTATTGGCTTAATGTTTTCTTGTATGTTAAACTTCTGCTTATTCTACATATCCATGTGTCCAAATGATGTCTTAGCTAAATCCAAACGCAGCAGAACCTGTCCCTTACCCACAGGTCTCCCTTGAGAACGTGGGGGAAATTATTTTCTTTATAATAAACATATTAAGATCTTCTGAGTTGAGAAGTCTCTTAAGTAAAACAGTCATACTATCTGGAGTAGTCCTAAAAGACTGAGTGTAAATCATGAACAACGTATGCCAATGGTCAAACAAAGTAAGCAGTAGCAGTCTAATCGCGGTGCTGCTTCCTAGATATATGTATTATCTATGCCACATCCGGCAAGTGACCTGATAAAAAGATACAAAGAAATATACATTCATTATAATGTGCTCTGCCAATGTAAATGTTTCAAAATAGTATGCCAAAGTACCGTTCAGAGTGGAGCCGTCAATAAAATCGGGATCAGCAGGTAAACATAGCCTAGGCTAGACTTTAAATGGCGGCTTTATTACCAATCTTTAAAAAAACAGATATGGGTTAGCCATCTAGATGGATCGGGCACAAAATGCATCATAAATGAAGATGTTCTTGATGTATTTTGAGTTTTACAGGGGAGTAGATCTAATGAAAGAAGGATGACCTGGCGTTTTACCCCATATCGTGATAATTATAGACATAAATAACTAAGCATACGACGCAGTTTAATCTGTGTGAGAAAATTCTAGTATCGGTCATTGCTGTGTAAGCAACTTCAACCTCGGTTAGAAGAAATGAGTCATAAACAGTACGTCTTTATTTTTGTGAGAGAACCGATATGTTACCGATGTCTTCTGGGGTCTGTCTGATGTGATTGCTTTGCCGACTATGGTAAATAAATGATGTTATATATGTATCCCCGGAATCAGTAATGACACATGTAAACGGTTCGCTTACTGATGAGTAGATATTAACCTTTTGTTTTCTTTTAATCAGGTTTAATTTCAATCAAGTTTGAACCTTGAAGCGCATTTTCCATTTTGATAAAATATTTTTCACCGAAAAGGGTCACTTTCTGCATTTTGCAATACAGTTTACAACTATGTATCACTCTTTTCAAAAGAAAACTTTGAATACCTCAAAGTGAATTTTATATCTAAAAAGGTATTTGATTTGTGTCTTTTGAATCATGTCAGATGTTATTTCATGTTAATATTGTGACAATTAAAAGATAAAGTATCATTTTCAGCTATCAACCATTTGAATATGGCTTCAGCTTCATAAGTTTATTCAAAGCCATTGATTCCAGCGAATGATTTCATGTGAGCATGATTTTATCTTTGACAATCAGAATGGATGGCAGATTCATTACCATATGAATACTGTTTATACTAATTCTTTGCTTCCACGAATTCAGTGAATTGCGGATTACATAAGGGACTATTATATTAGCTACATTACGGGGCGCAGATAGTGAGGAGTGATGAAACATTAAATGTTTTATTATATAGGTCTTCCATAAAAATGTAATAATTTAAAGTCTTGTATCTGCCGTCTTCGTTAAGAGTTTTTATACATTTTTCAATTAATTCTCGGTCTTTCAATCAGGTAGGATCTCCGTTGATTAAAATTTCAATGGGAGTAGCCAATCCTTTACACCCACCCAGATTACGGTCATAAGTGTCAAACAACGCCAAAAATTGTCGTCCTGCAACGGCACACGGTGTATATAAGTGAAAGATTCTTGAGTGGGGCTTTAAACAACAATACATCTGACCAACAAACTGGGTCATTCTAGAGGCGAGCAGGTAAACTATGTATACTAAGAAGCCTTCGAAGGAAGACCTTTGTGGAAATATGCAGATCATATACTTTGTGATTACTTTTTTGCAATGGTACTTGTGCCAACTCCTTTACGCTGATGGAGGCAATAAATATTGCTAGAGAGGCAGTGCAAAAACGTTTGGTACACCACAGTCTGGTTAAACAGAATTGGAGTTCTAAAGTATTATAACACTTATGGTGATGAACAATTCAGTTCTCGGGAAAATAAAATGTTTAAAAATGCACACGTAATGTGAAAAGCGTATGGTTTTCCCAGTTCTGTTCTTTGCTTCATTGAAAACAGGAAAAGACGAAGCATAGAAAGCAATGAAATTGTAACTAAGGTTCCTTGATGGGTTTAGCAGAATCCGTTTCGATCCATTATGCCTTTCGATGATATGATATTTTGATTAGTAAAATGTTTCTTTATTTCTCTTAAAGTGTGCTGTATGACATAACGTATGGATCAAACTATATATCGCAGTCACGAACTTTTAGAGACGAAACGAAATATCTTAATCACGATGTGAGGTATATCACAATACACGGCCCAGGGTACGATTCGTAACACGATACCTTCACTATATTTTCATAATAATTCAAACTTCCGGTTTTTCCCTTTTATTTTATCATTGATACAAGTGCATGGTCGGCTACTATCATATATAATAATTAATGTTTGTCAAGATGTCTGCTTTTGCACTATCTGTCAAGCATACACTATCTGTCAAGCATACACTTGTGTATATCATCACTGACGACTTAAAATCTTGACAGTTGTAATGAACAATATCGTGAAAAGTATCGTATGGTGAAATATCGCGATTTATTATACCTTATGTAAGATTCTCGCCTTATTATTGGTTAATTCC
>JACSZP010063908.1:0-13373 GCA_016161895.1 Pinna nobilis
GTCTCATATGACAGGTGGTCTCTTAATTCAGGTAATTTATATAGAAAACCCATTTTGGGAACCACTCATTAAGGTCACATAAGACAGGTAATCCTTTAATTCAGTGCGTCGCTAAGGCAAGTTAGACTGTAAATACTGTATACATGTGGTTTAGTATCATCTGTGTGAAAAACAGAGAGAAAGAGAGGAAATAACATTACCGATATGACATTAATTTTACATGTATCTATTTCTGAAAATGCATACAAGCTTCCCTTAGTATGATGATATGTGCTTGGATATCTGGATTAAAAAACAACAACATACAAGTATCATTGAGTATTTTAACTGACGAGAGACAACTTTTGAAAATCTGGGAACCGGTGTTTTCTGTGTTTAAAACATTTAAGCCCATTGCGTGACTCTATTGATGCTTTTTAACATACAGAGGCAAATGTTTTGAGTACGGTTAAATGGTATGTGTACCTTACAATTTTGACATGTTTCGTATGATTCATTCCAAAACATGTAGTTTATTCAAATTTCATAAACTAATCAATGAAAACCGCCAAGTCGTGGTTACTCTTGACTGATCATCAATTCATAGTGAACTTAAACTTAAAGATAATTTACTATAAAAGTCACCTACTTGCTCTATACCTCTGTGTTAAATAAAGTGTAAATCCCCGCGATCTACCGGAATTCCGGGATTAAAAGTATTCTTTATAAATACCCGAACATGTAAATGATTGTTTTTATAATCTGGAAATCAGGAAAGGTCGCCACGAGGTCCTGTCAATCCTGATCTTGACCCGAATTTGACAAAATCAACTTAAATGATTGATTTCTTGATTGATAGCAATGGTAATAGGTTTCACATCACACGATATGTTCAAATATTCATGGTCAGATATTAAAAAGATGTTGTGCAGAGATTCAAGATTTTACTTTAAAAGGCTGGACCTTTGAAATTGACGTACTACTTTCTAGTATACTTCAACATAAGTGGAAACCTCGTATTTTCATTGTCTGATTTTACAATCAGAACCTACCACTCGTGTAGACATGTCATATGATGCTGACAAGGGAATATCATTTTAGTTAATGATCGACACATAGGACTGTTTAGCCGTGTAACTTCATTTACATGTCAACACATACAGTAGAACCTAACTATTAAGAACAACAGAGAGACTGTCTAAAACTCTGGTCTGATGACTGAGGTGATCGCCTACATGAGATTGAAATAGCAATATATAATTATAAACAGAGATATTTTAATTGTCCTTATAGCGTGGTTACCTCTTCAGTGAGTTAGTCTTTGAAAAAGGTTCTACTATTAATTTTTTGAAACGAGATCTCGAGTTTAAGGTCCCATCCAAGATACCACCAACTTTCACCTCTAATAATAAGCGCTTGGTAAAATTACTATTTGTACTTGTATTGATGACTTAGGATTGACAAGTCCGAAATAACTTTTGTACATTACTTCTTTGATTAATTTTCCCTTATCAGGATACTGTATACAGGGTTATTTTCGCCCCGTGTTATTTTCGCCCTATTACTCTTGTAAACAGTATCGCACCGTGTTAAATTCGCCCAGTCTCGTCATAATTCTATTTGCTAAATTTACCATTTCGAATTCGCCCAGATTTGAATTCGCCCACTGGCAATTGGGGCGAAAGGGGCAAAAATAAAACGGGGGCGAAAATTTCCCTGTATACAGTATATTCCTATGCATGAAAAGTGAAATATATATCGCAAACTAAATGTATCACGTAATGGAAATTTCATTATATGTATCCTTGTGTGATTCTGACATTTAGAACAGCTCAATGTCATAGTCTTCACTAAGTTTTAATGAGAAGAACATGGGTGTCTCAGGTCAACGATAGGTAAAAAAGGCCACTCTGACCACTCTATAATTCAGAAATGTTAGCGTGACCCTAGAGACCTTTTCTACAAGGATAAAGTAAGGAATTTTGAGGTTTCCTTGCACCGGTCTTGATGACATGAAGTGAACTTTTTATTATTTGTCTGTTTTGCGTTTTGTCACATTTTGACGGCGATGTCAGTTTCCTATCCGTCACGTGCCACTCATTCCCGTGTGCTTGTGATTTATTCCCAATGCGCGTCGCTTGTATGGCGATTTACTGTGCAGAATACATGAAACTGACAAGGAGCGATTAGGGGGAAATTTAGCTAATTGTCATCGCTAATTGATTCAATAAATCACTTACACATTTGTGTTGTTTCTACCGGGAACCAACGATAACATGCCTGTGTCTTGATGTAATAGATAGTCTGTGTACATTGGACCATAGCTCCCGCTGGGTATCTATTTTTAAGTCCATAATTTATATAATTTAACAGATCTCTCATCTTATGGATTCTTTTTCATCTCTATAGAATCAAAGATAGCCGGATCAGAAGTTTGAATAATACATGTACAATTCTGGACAACAATTGTAATGGTTTTTTATTGATGTCGAATTTTCTTCTTCTGAATATGTGTATTTACGTTTTCTGTTTTACTGCTGTAGGGCATGCGATATGTCTGTATCATATATGCCAGATAATTATCGGTTAACCTTGTTAATAATATTCCGCAACTGAATGTTTCACTTACGATTCTATATATTTTATATGTCCATGAATTGAGCTATAAATGATGTATTATTTGAAATGATAATATATGTCAAAGAACAGGAACAGATATACATGTATGAATAGAAACTTTAGAGCCCAAAAATATATTTTATATATATATATTTTATATATATTCAAATGTAAAAAACGATAATTGTATTCAACTTTCTGTAACATGTAGAAGTTATCTAAAAATGTATTCCTATTTCATCCGTGACATTGCTTGTAATTCATTCCTAAATATATATATTTTGCGGTTAAGGGTTATTTAAGTAGCTATCTAATTACGGAAAGGCCACACACTTCTTCACCACAGTATAATTAAACCACAGAATTCATGGCCCATTCAAAATTGCAAGTGAGCAAATTTTGACTACATATTTTATTTACAAAATTACTCTGACTTCTGGGAGAATTGAATTCGCTGAATCTACCTCGTGCCCTTTCTCGTATTTGTCAAGGTTCTTGTCACTTTGGTTTTCGGAAGTGGCAAGGGTATCTGGTGCTCTGAAACAGAGATCAGTGTATGATAACGATATAATTAAATGTTACAATCTTGTTCCCTCCATACCGTTATCTGAGGAATATCAAGGAAACTATTTACAATTTAAATAGCTTTATTTCTATCCCCCTTTTATAGTCAGAATTAAACAAAATTTTACGACGGCTTTAGCTTTTCCTTTTGAATCATAAATTAAGTTACCTGACAACCTATATTCCGGTGTTGCTTTCAAATAACCGTAGTCCACTGAGATGACCACTACGATCTATTAATTTAACTGGGATATAAACGTATTAATTACAGGAATTAAAGACTGAAATTTTACACTTTCCAAATTTTATTATTACCGGATCAATTTACTACAATAAATACGAATAAGGAGATAGACAGGCAGACAGACGTTACAGTATATTCAAAACTTGTTATTTCAAAGAAAATAGTAGGAACAAAGCACTACATTTTTACTAAATAAAAAAGAAATTTAAACGATAAAATTCTGAATGAATAATTCTTTAGAGAAAACATCAAATGTAAGATTACGATCTGGCTGTTGTATACATGAAATATTCAGAAGGTTTTACTCAAAATTTGTCAGATCTACAAAACTTCATATTCATATTCTGAATTTTCTGTATTTATATTAATTCATGCATAACACATTGAGGTTTCCTATCTCCCCAAATATCTTGTACAGTGTCGTACTTCAGATGGAATCACACGGGTTCCATTCTTGCGTATTTTAGTACCAGTTGTACAGCGCCTCTTCTTCTGATATCCTTAGCTTTGAATTTTTGCATGACGGTAGTTTTACTTTCAGGTTTTTTTTTTTACCTTTTTTGTACCTTCGGTAATCGGATCGACGGACATCTAGACCGACTTAAGAAAAAGACTTCCTGCTTACTATGACTTTACTTGAATCTGGACATTATTTAAAAAGCCGTATTTAGGGGTTTCATATCCGTGCATAAAATAATCTTCAGAACCTTTTCTGATGGAAAAAATCTGTATTCAAGCAATTCAACTCTTCAACGGTTTTTTACTCTCTTTTTTAAGAGGCATTTAGGAGGCATAATGATATTAATTGTTGCCTTTTGGGCCCGAGATTTGATCCTCTGACTGTTGGTAAAGCTCACTACTGTAGAACTATGACAAGCATATCTTTCTGCAATATTAGATAGTAAGATTTAGATAAAGTAGAGGTGCATGTTCTTTGTCTCCTTGTATAAAATATTTAGGCAAATATACTATACATGGGCAAATGTTTCTCTCGCAAGATTAGGTTTCGTTTACCTGTATTTCTCGAATCCAAAATTTTACAGTACACGTATATCTAAAATATTTTTGATACACTCGTGGATAAAACCACAGATTCTTGTCAAAGTATTGTTAATGAATATCTCATGTACCGAAATTATAACAAATATGTCAAAAACATTATTCCATGGTATGGGCAAAAAAAGACGATCCATCATCTATAATTTTATGGATTTACACTAAATTTAGAGCAAGGCTCGTGGCTTACACAAAATAATCGACGACACAAAAGTCATAAAACTTTTCCCGCTTTTTCTCGAATATGATAAAGCTGTAGTTAATGAGTGGTGGTCGACTGGAATAAAAATGACTGATGAAAAATGTCCACTTAGTAACGGAGAACGTTACGGAGGGCGGACACCCTCATTCATATCTCAGCATGTGCGATGCCTATACGTGTATACAACATAAAAACATCAAGTAAACAAGCTTTATGATAATTGTTAAGTGCATAAGTACTGCAGTCATATGCAACACTAAGGGTCAACAATATGAAGATTACCGTCATTTATATCACAAGACTTGATTTTTATGTAATAGGCATGTCCTGAGATTGCATATCACTTGACTTGGTGATGCTATGTTATGCCACACCCTTCTATGTAGCTATATTGAAAAGTACGTACCATGGTGGGTCCTGGTACAGGTATCTGATACCTTACATTCACACATTATGTCGCCAGGTATGCCATAGGTTTGACAGCTGATCTGATAGCCGTTTGAAAAAAGAAAAATAGATTCTTGGATGTTGGACAATAATTACTTTTGTCAAGTTTCAAAGTAAATGCGTACAATTACTAACTATAATAGTGTATATATGTACTTTTTGACGCAAAAACACAATTAGGTGAAATAAAAATGAAATGAATAAATCAATAAGACTAATGATAATATAACAATGATAACTAAACAAATGATTGAATCAATAATCTTATAACTTTTATACTACACATCGGGTTAATATCGGCGCTGTTTTATTTATTTTAGTCGTCCTCGGAAAAAATGGCAAACTCAAAATGATGAAGTAATATTCAAATTACATATTTGAAGCATTGTCATATAGAACATCTATGAGACTTTGGTTATTTCGAGCAAAATTAAAACGGTATGAATCGGGGGGTTTTTTTGTCAAAAAAAATTAAATCAAAATTTTCTCGGTATAAACTTCTATGTGGTGAGAAACATAATTTTAAGATTAATTGCAGATTAAGCGTTTGCGGAAGAGTTTTTCGTTTTGAAGTTATTCTCCAATAAAGACAAACCGCTCACTTTTAAATCCATTGAAAAAAAAACTTGAAACATTATACAAGACAAGTTTATGAAATAGTAGCTCTGTTCTTTGGGAAGGACTTGGACTTTGGGTAACGAAGACGATGGGCTGTTTTCAAAGTAATCCTAATTGAATCGATAATAAAGCAATTATATCTTACGATGGAAAATGAAATTTGACGCCTTGAAGGTGTGCAATGACATCTAAGTGCTGTATCTCTTTGTAATATAACTGATATACAGGAAAGGGGGTATACGCGTTGGTTTCTGCAACGACAATGTTCATCTCTTCTTTCATACCCCTTTTTTACTAATAGGCGATTTTCAAAGGCAAAATATCTCAAAACCACCCTATTATGTCAACAAAAAAGATCTTACAGAATATTAGATAAAACAACTATAGATTTGATGGATGAACATTAAAGCATACACTGATGATCCAAAGTGTAGACTACATACGATTAATTTGTTATAAAACGTATGTTTTCATTCGTTGACAAAATGTTGTAATCACAAATTATTATAAGTATACAGCTTGTTTATGTCAAGGAAAGGACACCAATGACAAAGGTTAACTGTCGTATTTTATGTAAAATTAAAAATTCATAAATCAGACATATAAAGACACTTATCTTTGCAAAAAATCTAGATAGTTGAATATTCAACTTTTCTTCATTCCTGACAAATTTTATCAAGAAGATAATGCAAAGTCAAACAGAATGTAAACACCCATTAGGTAATATTTTGTACAAAGAATCCACACCTGGTGATGGAGGCATTTAACATGAAAATACAATGTTGTGTTTTGTGTGCACTTTCATCTCCGTCTAACTATCTATCAATCTGTGTGTATGTTTTTCGTCCATTCATTTCTCCCCTTTTTTTCTGTATTTATCTATCGTTATACATTGTACTTATCTGTTTGCCTATCTTTCTGTCGTACTATAAAACTCTATCCGATTATCTATCTATCTGTTTTTCATCTATCTTTATATCTATCTATCTATCTATCTATCTATCTATCTATCTATCTATCGATCTATCTATCTATCTAAATGATTAACGCGACAAACGATCCAACGATAGTTATCTGTTCCCATTATGTAACACTGTTCCCGACTCTCCTTCAATTAAGTATAACAGACGTACCTACTCAAATCAAGGAGCGTATGCCAGTTATACGTCAATTTAATATCTCGAACCAAATTAAGGAGAAACTTATGCCTGCCAATTAGTAAGATACTTTTAGTGTATTTGGTCAGTATGTTTAGATGGATGTCAAAGCCGCGGCGGTGATTGACCATCCATCGTTAGGTCCAAATCATTGATAAGGGATTTAATGACGCTTTTTCCCATGACGCGTAAAGAATAAGTACGAATCTTTTTTGCATTTTCAAGGGTGTAAACAAAATATATCAAGAGTAAAGACGCGGGGTGCCTATGTAAAATATACCAAGAACATTATGAATACCCCGACGGTAGAATTTAACATGTGTCAAGGGTCTTCTGTTAGTGCTAATAGGACAACTCCTGTGAGGTTTCGTGTCGCTCACGCCAGCAAAACAAATATTTGTGGTTATTTTACAGGACTGACCTACACTTATACCAAGGTATGTGTGGTATCTCACCAAAGAGAAGGTAAGGCTGACTACTGTCCTCTGTTACCAAACAGTACTCAATCGGCATTTCTTGGCTTTGCAATGGGATTTTCGCCCATGGACAATAGTTTGAGTTTCAGCGGCAGCGTTACTGAGGTTTTTCGTTATCGTAATGCTATTAACAGTAAAGGCGGAAGTCCTCAACGGAAGCTTCACTTGGCACATTGAATACTATTCACTACGTAAGATAAAGTCCTCTGTACAGGTCAACGTTTCTTAATTCTCCTTGCATTACATATATGTACATGAAATAAAAAGATTCTTTATCACTTCCATTATCGTATCTTTTCAGTCAATGAGCATTTTTTAATCAATAGGACTGCCTACCATGTAAGACTGCTCTTGAATAATAGCACGGCTACCTTTTTTGAAACGGTACTCTTTCACAGTGTGGCAAGCAACCATCATTTTCAATAATTATATAATTCGACTAGCCAAGTGTAACGATATTATGAAATTGAAATATTCGTATCTTAGTACAGCAAGCATCTACATCTCTTTTTGCGCAACATAAAATAAATAAATATACTTCTTCAAGAATACAATATACAACTGTATATCGACTTGAAAATAGAACTGTATGTTCACAAACTTTGATCAGTAAAATTCCTCCCAAGAAGCAACGAGGTCAGCGAAAACTGAGAAAGGTAAATAGATCTTATTTTGAAGTGAGAAATTACCTAGGCTCCATGATAGTGGTCAAGAGTCTGCGACCACTAAGTAGCCAGAAGACGATACTGTAGATACACCAGAAAAATATGCATGTTTAGTACACATCTTAATGGAACTGATATTATACAAACACAGTATTTAGTCTACGGGAATATTATGATAATGGTTCCCTTTGTGTAATAATATCAATAAACTGATGGGTTAATAATATCTGCCTAATTAGATCAAGAATCTATGGGGTCAGCATGCTGTACTGCCAAGTCCTCGTTATCTAAAGGGACCGTATCCAAGTAAAATGAAAATGAATATAGAAAAAGACAAAAAATCGAATGATATTTGAAAGTTTTCGTTAGACATTTAAAGTGTTCCATTGACGATTGGAGTATTTGATTGTTGTCAACCGCCCCTTTTATGAATACATGTAAATTACGTGAAGAATTCTAAGTTAGGGTCCGTCTCTGAAGGCGCCGTATACTTGCATGACTGACCACTTGAATTTTTAACGCTTCGCCAGAAAGATAAGAGAAATTCGTGTCGACGTCTGAAGGTAGAGCAAATAAATAACCATTGAAGCATACTCAAATCTGTGACTCTTCACAACAATTACAAGAATTCATCCTCGACATGAAAACAAAATTGGACAAGTTAAATGACAATGGTAGAAGAATATTGTACTGACAACAATTGAACGTAAATCTTCAGACAAACTACCCAAGAATTGATGATTTCAACAACATGATTTGCTTGATTCAAGTTGAAAGGTCTCAAATATACGGGTGACTATACAATATGAATATTGTATACTGATTAGGTTGCTTTTATATCTTACCAGACAGACACACTCATGTTTTCCTGTTTGAATACTAGAGATTCTAAGATCCATATATAGGGAGAGTAAGGATAGAAATTTATTGAATCATGCGAGAATAATCGTAGCTTCCTGATTAACGTGTAAGCATTCTGATCTTGAGGCCGTCGGTTCGAATCAGCTAGGCAAAGGGGCCTGGCAATCATTTGAATGAGAAGCTAAACAGACGGAGGTTTCGTGTGACAGAAGGTATTTGCATGTTGGATTTGTCCTCATTACTCTACGGCCAAAGCCCAGCAAACCGCATTATTTATAGAACATTGACAAACAGTCACGTATATATGAAGGATTTGTGAGTGGGGAAACAAAACCCAATGCAAAAAGAACATAAAAATTTAGCTAGATAATGGTATTTACGAAATGTGTGAACAGGTTAAGTATACATGGTCTTAAATACTTAAAGGCGGTCAAGGTAACGGTCTTGGTAAAATTTTCGCCTGAAATTGCATCAGTCCTGAACGTAAAGACCTCCGAAGCATTCCAACATCCATTTCAAGGCTACAGTAGGGGGAAATGCAGCCGTCGTATGACACAATTATAGCAATATTACGTTTAAGATCAGTTCTTACTGCATACAGGTTTATATTCGCCCCGTGTTATTTTCGCCTTAATACAATTGCAAACAGTTTCGTCACGTTTTTTATTCTCCCAGTCTCCTCATAATTCTAATTGATGGACTTACCGGTTCGAATTCGCCCTGTTTTTAATTCGACCACTGACGATGAGGGCGAATTGGACGAAAATAAAATTGGGCGAAATTCTCCATGTACACAGTGGATACTATATTATGACAATGTTAAATGAATTTAATTTTTTTCTGCTTTCATTGGGGGTATACTGTTGGATTCACTTTTAAAAGATGTCATAACATAGAGGCTTTCACAACAATATTGCCTTGTCATCGGCTAAGGTCTTTGTGATAGTGTAATAATATAATGTGAACGTGGAACTATAATTTGTCTGTTTTGCGTGCTGCATGTATGTTTTGCATGCTGCATATTTAAGAATATCAAGAATAAAGACCTACTAAACATCTAGAACAATACAAAGAAACTTTAATTAGACAACAACAACAACAAAAATAAAATTTTAATGAGAATTGTTCAAAAGGAAAAAGTAATTACCATTTATTGAACTGAAATAATAGACTTGTTTTTACATATCCATATAAATGTTCCAGTAACACATATTTCCACTGACAAGAACACTTACATCTCTGAGAACGCAAATTTGAGTAAGTCTGTTAAACAGTCAAAATATCCCAAAAATGTTAATTTGACGTCTTAGACTAAAACAATTTTAGAGAGGTATCTGTGATTTTTTAAGCAGGAAGATTTTGCTTTCAAAATTCCCTATAGATAAATATCGTGGCTAGGTCTTATTTTTCGGTAGCATAAATCAAATGGATGCCACGAAGAAAGCAAGATGGACACTGATGAAAGTGGCGATAAATTAAAGAAAAAACCCAAACAAAAATGTTTATAAGAGTACCGATCCGTTACAATTAGCTGGAATGCACGGAGTTTTATTTGTTTTGTATACAATAAACAAATAGGTAGCAGAAACTAACTTAGTCATGGGTGGCCAAAGACCTGTAACATATCAATCATATAGAAATACCTTAAGTGAGGTATGTCGACATTATCATAATATTCAAATCCGGACACACAAAAAACTGATAGGTTCTATCAAAAGAATTGACAACGGATCGCCCCCTTCATGGAAATGGTTAAACGGAATATTACAATTACTTTTAGCAACGGTTTGAGTTTTTTGTGAAATTTGTTTTTTGGGATGAAGTCTCGTATGATTTACTTTCATGATTCTCTCCTTTCGTTTGTAATTAAGAACCAACGTGACAAAGTGATTTAATTAGTGTCCTGCATATTGTGGACGTACTATATCAAGCATTTAAAAGTTTTTAGCATTTATGGACATATTTTATTACTCCATTGAGGCCATATATGCATGATCAAGTTTTCTTTTAAATAAGTATATTATCTTTATATTATCCGAAAAGTTCAGCATTGTGCCATAAGTTTATGAACAAATGCCATTTTTACTATATATTTATAGTGAAATTGCATTTTTTAAAAATACCTTAGGTTTTCAGAGACTGGACCAATTTTGATGTTATTTGTACACAAAATTTCGATTTTTTATGTAGTTTCTTCAGATATAAAACTTAATAATTTTCTTACAGCAGATTTTGTGATAACATGAGATTAACTCACTTGTTAAAATTTTGAAATGCACATTCTCTATATAACGTTACTTATTATGGGGATTTTTGACAACTTGAATATTAAATCAGTGTGTTCTACTTACTGCATTTTTTAACCATTTGACAGAATATAAATTTGTTTGTATTAGAGTATTCTTGATTTAATTATGAATTTAAAAGAAAGGTTTCATTGAAATCAGTTGAATAGTAATAAAATTAGAGCAGTTTTAAAAAACATAAATCTACTATAAATATATAGTAAAAATGACGTTTGTTCATAAACTTATGGCACAATGCTGTAGTTCGAAAACTTTTACTAATTGTTTTGTATCCGTGATCCGTATCTTTGTTAACGCCCGATTCACAATTGTCCCCCTTATGTTGAAATATTACCAATTGTCGTACTTCGCGACAAAGAATATCCATAAAGTAAACATGTAAGATAATCATACGTTTTTATTTGCTATATTACCCTTTTAGACATACGCACTTCGTCTTCATCTCGACAACTTCAAACTGATAAGGGTAATATTTATAATTTATCATTAATAACATGTTTGTTTATTTTTTTTCCTTAATTATAATTTTGCTATGATGAACTGTTCAGTGACTGGATACTAGCCTCCGACGGAATTCAGAATCAAATCTAGGACATTACGTTTTAGATTTGAACTTTCTTCATCTATTTTGTTTCTACTACACCATCAGTAACATTGATTTTTCATCCAGTTTCAGTTTTCATCCACTGAAACACCTCAATTCTAAAAATTGCTTTTCTTGCTGTATTACTGTTTAATTCCTACTCAGGAATATCTCACTTCTCTGAAAGCGTCAGCAAGTACCAATGTGGGGCTTAGAGTTTTGCCCAATACCAAGTACTCGTACTTTGTTCCATTGTGCAGAGAGGTCTCAAACATTTGTCGGTATCTTTTGATGATATCTGACCTTTCAGCATTTGTATGCATTATATTTATATGGATAGAAATTGAGAAAGGGGAAAGGAAAAAATGATAATTTCGCCTTATACTAAACTATATAATATTTACATTTCTTCCATCCTTGTAATACCAGAAACAATGACAATGAATGATACAGTGTCTTTGTCTAACTTCAGTTGAATACCACGAGGAAATACTCTTAATCTAGTATTGAGTTATGTCAAGATGGAAGCAATATTCATATATGTTTAGGAGATTGTTTCGGCGTGGTATGTTCATCAATACTGTTTATGTACACGTTAGCTACTTTTGTAGGCCTCTGGAATGTACGGTTTTGATAGATACATCACAACACAAAAGATAATTCCCGTCAGAAGAAAGCTCAGAACGACAAACAGATGATACATTAGGTGTAAAAGAACAATCCAACGCCACATGAATCACGACCAGGTGGTGTTAAGGATTCGGGTAGAAGTCTGTTCTCCGTGGTACCGCTGCCGAGTCGCGGTATTTCACGATTGTCGCGAGATTGTACGATAACAATCAATTACAAGTCAATACGGACATTCCGTCACACGGATCAAGGCACATGAGAAGAATTACACATTGTAAATCCTTGTACCAGGGTTTCGGCAGACCTGACAACATCAATCTAATCAATCTGTATATTTTCCATTTTTATGTGTCCTACGATTGAATCGTTTTTCTAATCAACAGTATTTCTTTATAAATGCATTGATAAAAATCTTTAACTATTTACCAAAAACCGTCTGCATGAGAATTCGTGATATCAAGATGGTGTTTGTCTGATATCACTAATGACAAATCTGCACTTGTATTTCTGTGTCAAATGGTGGTTTATGCAGTGGTGTGGTTTGAACACCTTCGTGCTTTAAATCTACCTGGTTCATATCCACCACGGGGATATTTATAACCTTACTTTTGTTTTTTGTCTGCTTTTCGGTTATTGAATTTTGATTGTCTCCTTGGTATATTCGTCTATCACCCTTTTTACAAAAGACAAGACGTACATTTGAAGCCGTTTTTCTCCTCCACTTTTATCTAGATGTTATCATAATATGTCATACAGATTGTTGGACCGGGAGAATATTTTTATATTTACATGTATATCTAAAATTGAACTTGTTGGATTTATATATTGACTCGTTCCAGACACCTGGTCCCATCCTGGTAGAAATTTACAATTATTTTCAGGTTGACCAATATATTACCAACTTGACATATTCTTTAGGATTCGGGGCTAAAAAAATCCCTTCCATATTTATTCTGTTGACACGAC
>JACSZP010063963.1:0-10242 GCA_016161895.1 Pinna nobilis
CGTTGAAGAACCTTGGTCTATCTATAGACCATATATATGAGAACCTTCCTATACTTACAAAAACTGCATCTTAGAACCTTGAGTCCGTCTCAATAGCAAAATGCCATCTTAGAACCTTGATTATATATATCGGTAACAAGAAGCTGGGAACCTTGATCAATACGTGAGAATAGTATCTTAGAACCTTGGTCTATATATGGGGACTGCGTTGAAGAACTTTGGTCTATATATAGACCATGTATATAAGAATCTTGCTATACATACAAAAACTGCATCTTAGAACCTTGAGTCTGTCTCAATAGTAAAATGTAATATAAGAACCTTGATTATATATATGGGGAGAAGGAAGCTGAGAACATCGTCAGTGCGTGAGCATAGCATCTTAGAACCTTGGTCCATATATGGGGACTGCGTTGAAGAACCTTGGTCTATATATAGACCATGTATATAAGAACCTTGCTATACATACAAAAACTGCATCTTACAACCTTGAGTCTGTCTCTTATTAAATTGCCATCTTAGAACCTTGATTATATATATTTGGAGAAAGAAGCTGGGGACCTCGATCAGTACGTGAGAATACTATCTTAGAACCTTGGTCCATATCTGGGGACTGCGCTGAAGAACCTTGGTTTATATATAGACCATGTATATAAGAACCTTGCTATAGATACAAAAACTGCATCTTAGAACCTTGAGTCTGTCTCTTATTAAATTGCCATCTTAGAACCTTGATTATATATATTGGGATAAAGAAGCTGGGGACCTAGAACAGTTCGTGAGAATAGTACCTTACAACCGTTTTCCATATATGGGGACTGCGTGGAAGAACCTTGGTCTATATATAGACCATGTAAATGAGAACCTTCCTATACTTACAAAAACTGCATCTTAGAACCTTGAGTCGGTCTCTATAGTAAAATGCCATCTATGAACCTGAATTATATATATGGGGAGAAAGAAGCTGGGAACCTCGATCAGTAGGTGAGAATAGCATCTTAGAACCTTGGTCCATATATGGGGACTGCGTTGAAGAACCTTGGTCTATATATAGACCATGTATATAAGAACTTTGCTATACATACAAAAACTGCATCTTAGAACCTTGAGTCTGTCTCTATAGTAAAATACATCTAAGAACCTTGATCATATATATGTGGAGAAAGAAGCTGAGAACCTCGATCAGTACGTGACATTAAAACCTTAGAACCTTGGTCCATTGATGGGGACTGCGTTGAAGAACCTTGGTCAATATATAGACCATGTGTATAAGAACCTTGCTATAAATACAAAAACTGCATCTTACAACCTTGTGTCTCTATAGTAAAATGCCATCTAAGAACCTTGATTATATATATGGGGAGAAAGAATCTGGGAACCTCGATCAGTAAGTGAGAATAGTATCTTTGAACCTTGATCCATATATGGGGACTGCGTTGAAGAACCTTGGTCTATCTATAGACCATATATATGAGAACCTTCCTATACTTACAAAAACTGCATCTTACAACCTTGAGTCTGTCTCTATAGTAAACTGCCATCTAGGAACCTTGATAATATATGGGGAGAAAGAAGCTGGAAACCTCGATCAGTTCGTGAGAATAGTATCTTTGAACCTTGGTCCATATATGGGGACTGCATTGAAGAACCTTGGTCTATATATAGACTATGTATATAAGGACCTTGCTATACATACAAAAACTGCATCTTAGAACCTTGAGTCTGTCTCTATAGTAAAATGCAATCTTAGAACCTTGATTATATATATGGGGAGAAAGAATCTGGGACCCTCGATCAGTAAGTGAGAATAGTATCTTTGAACCTTGATCCATATATGGGGACTGCGTTGAAGAACTTTGGTCTATATATAGACCATGTATATAATATCTTGCAATACATACAAAAACTGCATCTTAGAACCTTCAGTCTGTCTCTATAGAAAATGCCATTTTGGAACCTTGATTATTAATATCGGCAGAAATAAGCTGGGAACCTTGATCAGTGCGTGAGAATAATAGCTTTGAACATTGGTCCATATATGGGGATTACGTTGAAGGTACTTGTCTATATGTAGACCATGCATATAAGAACCTTGCTATACATACAAAAACTGCATCTTAGAACCTTGAATCTGTCTCTATAGTAAAATGACATCTAAGAACCTTGATTATATATATGGGGAGAAAGAAGCTGGGAACCTCGACCAGTAGGTGAGAATAGTATCTTGGAACCTTGGTCCATATATGGGGACTGCGTTGAAGAACCGTAGTCTATTTATAGACTATGTATGTAAGAACCTTGCTATACATACAAAAACTGCATCTTAGAACCTTGAGTCCGTCTCTATATTAAAATGCCATCTTAGAACCTTGATTATATATATGGGTAAAAGAAGCTGAGAACTTCGAACAGAACGTGGGAATAGTATCTAAGAACATTGGTCCATATATGGGGACTACGTTGAAGAACCTTGGTCTGTATATAGACAATGTATATAAGAACCTTGCTATACATACAAAAACAGCATCTTAGAACCTTGAGTCTGTCTCTATAGTAAAATGCCATCTTAGAACCTTGATTATATATATGGAGCAAAAGAAGCTGAGAATCTCGATCAGTGCGATGGCATAGTATCTTTGAACCTTGATCCATATATCGGGAGTACGTTGAAAAACCTTGGTCATTATATAGACTATGCATATAAAAACCTTGCTATACATACAAAAACTGCATCTAAGAACCTTGAATCTGTCTCTATAGTATAATGCCATCTAAGAACCTTGATTATATATATGAGGAGAAAGAGGCTGAGAACCTCGATCAGTACGTGAGAATAGTATCTTAGAACCTTGGTCCATATATGGGGACTGCGTTGAAGAACCTTGGTCAATATATAGACCATGTGTATAAAAACCTTACTATACATACAAAAACTGCATCTTAGAACCTTGAGTCTGTTTCTATAGTAAAATGACATCTTAGAACCTTGATTATATATATGGAGAAAAAGAAGCTGGGAACCTCGATCAGTACGTGAGAATAGTATCTTAGAACCTTGGTCCACATATGGGGACTGCGTTGAAGAACCTTGGTCTATATATAGACTATGTCTGTAAGAACCTTGCTATACAAACAAAAACTGCATCTTAGAACCTTGAGTCTGTCTCTTTAGTAAAATGCCATCTTAGAACCTTGATTATATATATGGAGAAAAAGAAGCTGGGAACTTCTATCAGTAGGTGAGAATAGTCTCTTGGAACCTTGGTCCATATATGGGGACTGCGTTGAAGAACCGTAGTCTATTTATAGACTATGTATGTAAGAACCTTGCTATACATACAAAAACTGCATCTTAGAACCTTGAGTCTGTCTCTATATTAAAATGCCATCTTAGAACATTGATTATATATATGGGTAAAAGAAGCTGAGAACCTCGATCAGTGCGTAAGCATAGTAACTTTGAACCTTGGTCCATATATGGGGACTACGTTGAAGAACCTTGGTCAATATATAGACTATGCATATAAGAACCTTGCTATACATACAAAAACTGCATCTTGGAACCTTGAGTCCGTCTCTATAGCAAAATGCCATCTTAGAACCTTGATTATATATATGGGGAGAAAGAATCTGGGAACCTTGATCAGTACGTGAGAATAGTATCTTAGAACCTTGGTCTATATATGTTGACTGCGTTAAAGAACTTTGGTTTATATATAGACCATATATATGAGAACCTTGCAATACTTAAAAAAATTGCATCTTAGAACCCTGAGTCTGTCTCTATAGCAAAATGCCATCTAAAAACCTTGATTATATATATGAGGAAAAGCAGCTGAGAACCTCGATCAGTACGTGACATTAGTATCTTAGAACCTTGGTCCGTGTATGGGGACTGCGTTGAAGAATCTTTGTCAATATATAGACCATGTATATAAGAACCTTGCTTTACATACAAAAACTGCATCTTAGAACCTTGAGACTGCCTCTATAGTAAAATGCCATCTTAGAACCTTGATTATATATATAGGGAAAAAGTAGCTGAGAACCTCGATCAGTGCGTGAGCATAGTATCTTTGAACCTTGATCCATATATGGGGACTACGTTGAAAAACCTTGGTCAATATATAGACTATGCATATAAAAACCTTGCTATACATACAAAAACTGCATCTTAGAACCTTGATTCAGCCTCTATTGTAAAATGCCATCTTAGAACTTTGATTATATATATGGGGAAAAATAAGCTGAGAACCTAGATCAGTGCGGGAGCATAGTAACTTTGAACCTTGGTCCATTTATGGGGACTGCGTTGAAGAACCTTGGTCTATATATAGATCATGTATATAAGAACCTAGCTATACATACAAAAACTGCATCTTAGAACCTTGAGACTGTCTGTATAGTATATTGTTATCTTAGAACCTTGATTATATATATATGGGGAAAAAGAAGCTGGGAACCTCGATCACTAGGTGAGAATAGTATCTTTGAACCTGGGTCCATATATGGGGACTGCGTTGAAGAACCTTAGTCTATTTATAGACTATGTATGTAAGAACCTTGCTATACATACAAAAACTGCATCTTAGAACCTTGAGTCTGTCTCTATAGTAAAATGCCATCTTGGAACCTTGATTATATATATGGGTAAAAGAAGCTGAGAACCTCGATCAGTGCGTAAGCATAGTAACTTTGAACCTTGGTCCATATATGGGGACTACGTTGAAGAACCTTGGTCAATATATAGACTATGCATATAAGAACCTTGCTATACATACAAAAACTGCATCTTAGAACCTTGAATCTATCTCTATAGTAAAATGCCATCTTAGAACCTTGATTATATATATGGAGCAAAAGAAGCTGAGAATCTCGATCAGTGCGATGGCATAGTATCTTTGAACCTTGGTCCATATATGGGGACTAGGTTGAAGAACTTTGGTCAATATATAGACTATGCATGTAAGAACCTTGCTATACATACAAAATCTGCATCTTCGAACCTTGAGTCTGTCTCTATAGTAAAATGACATCTAAGAACCTTGATTATATATATGGGGAAAAAGAAGCTGAGAACCTCGATCAGTGCGTGAGCATAGTATCTTAGAACCATGGTTCATATATGGGGACTACGTTGAAGAACCTTGGTCAATATATAGACTATGCAAATAAGAACCTTACTATACTTACAAAAACTTCATCTTGGAACCTTGAGTCAGTCTCTATAGCAAAATGCCATCTAAGAACCTTTATTATATATATCGGCAGAAAGAAGCTGTGGACCTTGATCAGTACGGGAGAAAAGTAGCTTTGAACCTTGGTCCATATATGGGGACTGCGTTGAAGAACCTTTGTCTATATATAGACCATGCATATTAGAACCTTGCTATACATACAAAAACTGCATCTTAGAACCTTTAGTCTGTCTCTATAGTAAAATGCCATCTAAGAACCTTGATTATATATATGGGTAGAAAGAAGCTGAGAACCTCGATCAGTACGTGAGAATAGTATCTTAGAACCTTGGTCCATATATGGGGACTACGTTGAAGAACCTTGGTCTATATATAGACCATGCATATAAGAACCTTGCTATACTTACAAAAACTGCATCTTGGAACCTTGAGTCAGTCTCTATAGGAAAATGCCATCTAAGAACCTTTATTATATATATCGGCAGAAAGAAGCTGTGGACCTTGATCAGTACGGGAGAATAGTAGCTTTGAACCTTGGTCCATATATGGGGACTGCGTTGAAGAACCTTTGTCTATATATAGACCATGCATATTAGAACCTTGCTATACATACAGAAACTGCATCTTAGAACCTTGAGTCTGTCTCTATAGTAAAATGGCATCTAAGAACCTTGATTATATATATGGGGAGAAAGAAGCTGGGAACCTCGATCAGTAGGTGAGAATAGTACCTTTGAACCTTGATCCATATATGGGGACTGCGTTGAAGAACCTTGGTCTATATATAGACTATGTATGTAAGAACATTGTTATACATACAAAAACTGCATCTTAGAACCTTGAGTCTGTCTCTATAGTAAAATGCCGTCTTAGAACCTTGATTATATATATGAGGAGAAAGAAGCTGAGAACCTCGATCAGTACGTGACATTAGTATCTTAGAACCTTGGTCCATATATGGGGACTGTGTTGAAGAACCTTAGTCTATTTATAGACTATGTATGTAAGAACTTTGCTATACACACAAAAACTGCATCTTAGAACCTTGAGTCTGTCTCTATAGTAAAATTCCATCTAAGAACCTTGAATATATATATGGGGAAAAAGAAGCTGAGAACCTCGGTCAGTGCGTGAGAATAGTATATTTGAACCTTGGTAAATATATGGGGACTTCGTTGAAAAACCTTGGTCAATATATAGACTATGCATATAAGAACCTTGCTATACATACGAAAACTGCATCTAGGAATCTTGAGTCTGTCTCTATAGTGAAATGTCAACTAAGAACCTTGATAATATATATAGGGAGAAAGAAGCTGGGAACCTCGATCAGTAGGTGAGAATAGTACCTTTGAACTTTGATCCATATATGGGGACTGCATTAAATAACCTTGGTCTATATATAGACCATGTATATAAGAACCTTGCTATACATACAAAAACTGCATCTTAGAACCTTGAGTCTGTCTCTATAGTAAAATGCCATCTGAGAACCTGGATTATATATATGGGGAGAATGAAGCTGAAACCAAGATTAGTACGTGAGAATAGTATCTTAGACCCTTGGTCCATATACGGGGACTGCGTTGAAGAACCTTGGTCTATATATAGACCATGTATATGAGAAAATTGCTGTACATACAAAAACTGAATCTTAGAACCTTGAGTCTGTCTTTATAGTAAAATGCAATATAAGAACCTTGATTATATATATGGGGAGAAGGAAGCTGAGAACATCGATCAGTGCGTGAGCATAGAATCTTAGAACCTTGGTCCATATATGGGGACTGCGTTCAAGAGCCTTGGTCTATATATAGACCATGTATATAAGAACCTTGCTATACATACAAAAACTGCATCTTACAACCTTGAGTCTGTCTCTTATTAAATTACCATCTTAGAACCTTGGTTATATATATTTGGAGAAAAAAGCTGGGGACCTCGATCAGTACGTGAGAATAGTATCTTAGAACCTTGGTCCATATATGGGGACTGCGTTGAAGAACCTTGGTCTATATATAGACCATGTATATGAGAAAATTGCTGTACATACAAAAACTGAATCTTAGAACCTTGAGTCTGTCTCTATAGTAAAATGCAATATAAGAACCTTGATTATATATATGGGGAGAAAGAAGCTGAGAACTTCGATCAGTACGTGAGAATAGCATCTTAGAACCTTGGTCCATATATGGGGACTGCGTTGAAGAACCTTGGTCTATATATAGACCATGTATATAAGAACCTTGCTATACATACAAAAACTGCATCTTACAACCTTGAGTCTGTCTCTTATTAAATTACCATCTTAGAACCTTGGTTATATATATTTGGAGAAAAAAGCTGGGGACCTCGATCAGTACGTGAGAATAGCATCTTAGAACCTTGGTCCATATATGGGGACTGCGTTGAAGAACCTTGGTCTATATATAGACCATGTATATAAGAACCTTGCTATACATACAAAAACTGCATCTTAGAACCTTGAGTCTGTCTCTTATTAAATTGCCATCTTAGAACCTTGATTATATATATTGGGAGAAAGAAGCTGGGGACCTCGATCAGTACGTGAGAATAGTACCTTACAACCGTTGTCCATATATGGGGACTGCGTGGAAGAACCTTGGTCTATATATAGACCATGTAAATGAGAACCTTGCTATACTTACAAAAACTGCATCTTAGAACCTTGAGTCGGTTTCTATAGTAAAATGTCATCTAAGAACCTTTATCATATATATGGGGAGAAAGAAGCTGAGAACCTCGATCAGTACGTGATATTAGTATCTTAGAACCTTGGTCCATTTATGGGTACTGCGTTGAAGAACCTTGGTCAATATATAGACTATGCATATAAAAACCTTGCTATACATACAAAAACAGCATCTTAGAACCTTGAGTCTGTCTCTATAGTAAAATGCCATCTTAGAACCTTGATTATATATATGGAGCAAAAGAAGCTGAGAATCTCGATCAGTGCGATGGCATAGTATCTTTGAACCTTGATCCATATATCGGGACTACGTTGAAAAACCTTGGTTATTATATAGACTATGCATATAAAAACCTTGCTATACATACAAAAACTGCATCTAAGAACCTTGAGTCTGTCTCTATAGTAAAATGCCATCTAAGAACCTTGATTATATATATGAGGAGAAAGAGTCTGAGAACCTCGATCAGTATGTGAGCATAGCATCTTAGAACCTTGTTCCATATATGGGGACTGCGTTGAAGAACCTTGGTCAATATATAGACCATGTATATAAAAACCTTGCTATACATACAAAAACTGCATCTTAGAACCTTGATTCTGTCTCTATAGTAAAATGCCATCTTAGAACCTTGATTATATATATGGAGAAAAAGAAGCTGGGAACCTCGATCAGTACGTGAGAATAGTATCTTAGAACCTTGGTCTATATATGTTGACTGCGTTAAAGAACTTTGGTCTATATATAGACCATATATATGAGAACCTTGCAATACTTACAAAAATTGCATCTTAGAACCCTGAGTCTGTCTCTATAGCAAAATGCCATCTAAAGACCTTGATCATATATATGGGGAGAAAGAAGCTGAGAACCTCGATCAGTACGTGACATTAGTATCTTAGAACCTTGGTCCATTTATGGTTACTGCGTTGAAGAACCTTGGTCAATATATAGACCATGTGTATAAGAACCTTGCTATACATACAAAAACTGTATCTCACAACCTTGTGTTTCTATAGTAAAATGCCATCTAAGAACCATGATTATATATATGGGGAGAAAGAAGCTGGGAACCTCAATCAGTACGAACCTTGGTCTGTATATAAACTATGTATATAAGAACCTTGCTATACATACAAAAACTGCATCTTAGAACCTTGAGTCTGTCTCTATAGTAAAATGCCGTGTAAGAACCTTGATTATATATATGGGGAGAAAGAAGCCGAGAACCTCGATCAGTACGTGAGGATAAATTCTTATAACCTTGGTCCATATATGGGGACTGCGATAAAGAACCTTGGTCTATATATTGACCATGTATAAAAGAATCTTGGTATACTTAGAGAAACTGCATCTTAGAACCTTGAGTCTGTCTCTATAGTAAAATGCCATGTAAGAACCTTGATTATATATATGGGGAGAAAGAAGCCGAGAACCTCGATCAGTACGTGAGAATAGATTCTTAGAACCTTGGTCCATATATGGGTCTTCTTTGAAGAACCTTGGTCTATATATAGACCATGTATATAAGAATCTTGCTATACTTAGAAAAACTGCATCTTAGAACCTTGAGTCTGTCTCTATAGAAAATGCCATTCTGGAAAATTGATTATACATATGTGGAAAAAGAATCTGAGAACCTCGATCAGTACGTGAGAATAGTATCTTAGAACCTTGGTCCATATATGGGGACTGCGTTGAAGAACCTTGGTCTATCTATAGACCATATATATGAGAACCTTGCTATACTTACAAAAACTGCATCTTAGAACCTTGAGTCTGTCTCTATAGTAAAATGCCATCTTAGAACCTTGATTGTATATATGGGGGAAAAAGCTGAGAACCTGGATCAGTGCGTGAGCATAGCATCTTTGAACCTTGTTCCATATATTGGGACTACGTTGAAGAACCTTGGTCAATATATAGACCATGCATATAAGAACCTTGCTATACATACAAAAACTGCATCTTTGAACCTTGAGTCCGTCTCTATAGTAAAATGCCATCTTACATCCTTGATTATATATATGAGGAGAAAGAAGCTGGGATTCTTGATCAATACGTGAGAATAGTATTAGAACCTTGGTCCATATATGGAGACTGCGTTCAAGAACCTTGGTCTATATATGGACCATGTATATAAGAACCTTGCTATACATACAAAAACTGCATCTTAGAACCTTGAGTCTGTCTCTATAGTAAAATGCCATCTAAGAACCTTGATTATATATATGGGGAGAAAGAAGCTGAGAACCTCGATCAGTAGGTGAGAATAGTATCTTTGAACCTTGGTCCATATATGGGGACTGCGTTGAAGAACCTTGGTCTAT
>JACSZP010063988.1:0-18579 GCA_016161895.1 Pinna nobilis
ATAAGTGTATTTGTATATTTCTGTTTGTAATTTTGTCTCCTTTTTGTTTTGGCCACGATTTTGTCTGTCGTTGACTTATTCTATTTGGAATGCCCCTTGGTATCTTCTATTTCACCCATTTTAGTGACACTAATTTTGAATTTTCTTAGTAGTAAGTAAGAAAAAGGACTCCTCTCTGACTTGAAGGAATAATTATTCATAAGGTAAAACAAAAACGCTGAATGAAAGAATAATCAATGACAAATCTGATGAAAGGCATATATCATATGGAAACCCATCAAGAACTAGTGACACGTGCTAATGAAAAAATCACGAAGCGTAAATAAGGAAAATTACTTAATTGTAGAACTGCATCACTGTGTATAAATAATACATTAAGCGGAGAATGGTTCGAAACAATATTTAACAAGACATGTGGAATTGATGTATCTTAGAAGACGTCTGTTGCAGCAAGTTTCCCATGGGTCCAATGGAACGTAAATTTCTGGCATATAATTGCTAGATGCTTTTGACCCTTTGCAACTTTCATACATGCATTCTTCTTGAAAATATATTATTTATGTAACACAAATAGTAGGTGGAATAGGCGTTAAATCTTCGGTCCGTCTGCTCGGGTAAATATTCGAAAACGTGTTTGCCTTTTGATCACGGGATCATGGGTTCAAATCAAGCCCCTGCCCTGTAATAATACTATTTACAACAATAAATACATGCCAGTATTTGGAAGACAGCCCGACTGAATGCACACAGTATATCACTCATGACCTAGCCTAGAAACAGGATAATATACAGAGAGAAACCATGTTGATGGGGAAAGGTATATGGGATATAATATGATAGCGGCTTTGCACACCCCGTCACATATAGAGAATTAACCACCATTGATGAATAACGGTTCACAAATAACTAAATTACATGAATCCCAAATATGATATATTAAACCTTGACACTACCAAGGAGTTAATTCGGAAAAAATCTTATAATATTTAAGACTTATTTCATTTTCTTTCAAGGATTTCGGATGATGTTCTTAAACACAAACATTTTTATCTTTTGTTGGTCAGAATTTCCATGGATATTTTCGATGGAAATGGCATGGCAACAGGGGGCATGAACTCCTTCCTGACAACGGGTCCTATCCCATTACGGATTTGCATTTGTTTTCACATAATAAGACCTTTACTGTTTTAAACTTTTCATATTTATATGGACTTGGCTTCTAGAATATATATTATTTTTAACAATATAATAAGGATACAGTACAATAAGTTCCAATTCTGTGCTCGACGTAGAAGCCAAATCTAGCCGTCCAAAATGTTTGGTTTGACCAATTGGCTACAAGGATGCAATAAACACTTCAAAGCGAGGCTGTGTGTAAAGACAATTAGGCCAATTATGTCTAACTGAGCGTCAAGCATTGTTCAATTCCATTTTGATCTACGTCGTAAAAACCATTCAATTATACATGAAGCCCGATATTTTGTATTGATTCTGTGTACTCACAATGCCGGCTGTCATAAAACCCTGTATTAATTTAATTTACATGTTTACGGGAAAAGGTTTCAAATTCAATATAACGTGGGATTGAATGGAAAAATAATGCTCAGCAGAGCTATATCAACATACACATTGATGGCGATACTCTGGTAGTAAAATCTGAAAAAGGTGAGGTTTGCTTAATCCATTATATCTCCCTCATGGAAATCCAAAACGAAAAGAAAAAACAGACGTAGCAAACAAAGAGCAGAAGAGCTGTGGTTGTCTGTTTTGGCTTAGTGATTTACACGGGTAATATTCACTCATATGGGACATACCGGTGGGAGACTTCAAATTTTCCATATGTTCTGCATTTATCTGACCAGAAAAATATCATTAATATGCCAAACCTGACTTGGCACAAGGCTTTTCACTTTTATCCTAAACACTAGAAATAAGATACCTTTCAAGACGTTTGAACCCATGATATCCGGTCTGAAATCGTTTGTTCTCTCGCGAAACCACAAAGACTCTCATTCTAGAGAGAAATATCGTATTTAAATAGCGACCTCCGTTGCCGAGTGATTAGCGTGTTCGACTTCGAATCGAAGGGTTCGAATCCGCGCAGCGCCACTCCGCGGTTGACCGCCCCTGTCTTTCGGATGAGAGAGTAAAAACTGAGGTCCCATGACACAGTAGGTGTTGGCACGTTTTAGAACCCTCCCTACTCTACGGCCATAAGTGCCAAGCAGAGGCAAAATTTGTCCACCGGCACACGGTGACGTCTCCATTTGAGGAAATGCTCTTGAGTGGGATGTTAAACAACAATACATCAACAACAAAAGTGAATATATTTTGATATATGCAATCTGTGTTGCTGCCTTTACATTTCTGCTGTTCTTAAAATTACTGGTAAAGTGATGCGATTTATTATTCATTCAAATGATCATTAACTAACTTCTATATAAAGACTCCAAACGAAATATGTGTTCATCTGACCTGTGTTTCATTTATTTCCAGTTCTGTGATGCCACGAATAAGCCGATAAAGTACTCAGAAGTTTGTCTACAGCGATTTTCTTTGCAATGGGGTTTGAATTGTTAAATGTTACATAAGCTGTTTATTGCATCCAGTCTAAATTTTAGATTGTCTAGACAGTAAATCCAGATATTGTCGATACATTTCATATACATTTGTATGTACTTGCGAATCACTATACTTACAATTATTCGCGAGGCAATATATTTACTTGTAAAGTATCAGTCCTGTGTAAAGAATATGCCAGTTAAGAATATTTAGCGGTCCATTTATATACGCAAATAAGTACTATTGCGTAATACCACGAAATTAACGTCCCCGCGAAGAATACGGGATATTAAGAAGATTAGCTATGACTTCCGCTGTGCGCAGAACGAAGAAGCAAATTTCCCCAAAAGAAAAGTTTTCAGTAACAGATGGATTTCAGTCAGAGATTCTTCGCTTTTAAGACAAGCAAATTAAATATCGAAGATTTGAAATGATAAGTAAGGTTAGAGAAGCCTGTTTTGGTATACAACTCACACAATTTAAAAGCTCGTTGTAAAAAAACATGACGAGGAATATGTTCCCTCTGACGCATACCTAGTCCTGATCCCCTCTTTTCTCGTTTATGACCATCATCGATTGTGACTTATTCTTGTATTCCAAAATGTGTGTCACGACGGGTGCCACGCGTGGAGCAGGAGTTGCTTACCCTTCCAAAGTACCTGAACTCACCCGGTTCTCACCTGGGGTTCGTGTTACACTATTTTTAGTTATAAGTGCATTTCTGTTTGTAATTTTGTCTTTTTTTTGTTTTGGCCATGATTTTGTCTGTCGTTGACTTATTCTATTTGAAATGCCCCTTGGTATCTTCTATTTCACCCATTTTATAAGACAGAGTCCGAAGTGGGGCGCTCTTTAGGCGTTATAAATGGCACTTTGGAGGAAATATTCAATTAAATTCAAAAAATTCTGACACGTTCGTTCCCACGAAAATTGTCTAGATAAATGAACCTTCTTGATAACTGATACATATATATATACATGTATTATAATGTTCAACACAATTTGAAAATTTTATCCTTAGAAATTTTGTCCGGAATGTAAAATATCCGGATTATATGCGTCCGGATTCATGAGGCTCGACTGTATAATAATTTTTAAGGAAACACTTTGACTGAGAATTTATTGGCCCTTCGAAATGAAAAACAAAACAGACTTGTAATCGATCATGAGAGTGTTCATTTGTGAGAAAACTAGTGATTAATTATAGGCTTCACACCGCCAGTTGATGTATCGGCATCGTTTATATTACACATACAGCTAGTATGGATTGTTCATAGAGACTTGGTGGCCAATATGAAATGAAATGCACAGGACAAATGCATAACACGTTATCAAGTTGGGACGACAAAGTATCCACTGCGGGAAGGTTATGTACATTAGACGTGAGTCGAATTTCAAACTCAGGAGAAATGAAATAAAATTGGAAGACCAAATGTCATTAGAAAAGTTAAGGCCAAGCAGATACAAATGTGTCAATGTCAATGTGGAGAACAATTACAATTCCCTTATGTGATGGGAACATGTGTTCGGGAGGAGCCTGCGTCCCCTGTTATGTCGTTCTTGGTTGCAAATGTCAAATGTTCCTGCTCTGACTAGCAATTCGTGTTTCTTAATATTATTCATCATCTTTGAAAAGAGGAACAACTATTGCCCACTGCTAGCTGGATACACCAGACGTGAGTCCACAATCAATTTCAGGGCAAACGGAATAGGGAATACATTCTCGTCATATGCGATGAAGATATTTCAAATAATCCTTCAATTGGAATCAATAAAGCCGACCCCCTCTCTCTCTTCATAATCTTATATCTTCTCTACTTTGTATTTTCTTTTTGTTTTTGAAGATAAATTAACATTATCTTCCTCTTTCCCGACTTTCTCTCTCATCTTGATATTTGTTCCCGCGCTACTACATTTATCCTTTCCTTTTTTATCCTCTCAATAATATAATCATTTCGAACACTGATCTGTATATCTATGAAATCCCTATTTATTTTGCTTATATGAATGAAGTCAATTAAAAATTAATAAAGTTTCAACAACCTCGATTTAGCGGCTACAACGTATTTAATTTCATTCAGTTAAATTATGTGATTGAAAAAAAATATTACAACGACCGTGAAATTTGCGAATTGCTGGGACGCTCAAAATAGATAAATTTTAATTTCGTCCAAGAGTTGTTTTTTTTTTTAAATCACAAAAACGACTGGTCTGTTTCGAATCCAATTTACGCTAATAGCGTGAATGTGAGAGTGAGAGTTGAAAATTGAATTTGGAAACTGAAATTGATGGATCCCATCATTCGTCTAAACGCAACAAACGAGCTTGCTTTTCTGAGCATTTTTCACTAAAGCTAAAGTTGAATGTTCCTTGTTGTAAGCACATCCTGATTGCTCTTTTCCTGGGGTGTAAATCGTATCACACTCGTGACACAGACAGTCGAGAATTGGGTGATAGCTAGGAATGGTAACTTTCAAGTCTCAATCAAGTGAAAAACATAAATTCTTTTTCATGCGCTTCAGAGTAGATTTTAGAGTTGTAGGGAGCTGTAGTTTTCTTAGATGCGTGGTCGGATGTTTTGGACGTAAGCAAACGATTATAGCAACTCATTAAAACGATATGTGATATTTTTATATTGGAGAATTATTTACTTCATATATGACAGGAGGTCCATCCCTCCTCTGGTATATCCAGGGTACCGTGATTGTTAATCAATCTCTTTCTTTATATTCCTTAGAGATGTCAAAAGATTGATCGTGTCACAGACGTTAAAGAACCATCCCTGCTCTATGACCATAAGTGCTGAGCATAGGCAAAATTTGTCGCCCTTCACAGGCACACGGCGACGACTCCAAACAACGGAAATATTCTTGTGTGAGGCGTTAAATAGACAAATTCTCCAGGGAAATACGGTATACATGTGCTAAAAAAGTTGACTGTAAAAGATACAAAGGGGGTAATCAATAATTAAAAAATCCAAAGGCAGGCAAAAACATGGCCAAATAAAAAAGAGACAACACAAACAGCTAAGATTCCAGGGCAATAAATGTGTGATAAAATATTGGTTGTACATATTCCCTTTATTAAATATGAAAAATGAATATTAACATTTTTAGGCATTTCAAGGGATCTTTTAAGTAGCTTTTTCTTAAGATCGGTTTGGCTGTATTGGCTCCCATGATTGCAAAGAATAAATACTGTTATAAGAGTTTTTCAATACAAAGTTCGGTCATTTAGTCAATAGATTCTTAGTGACACGGCGGGTACCGCGCGCGGAGCAGGAGTTGCTAACTCTTCCGGAGCACCTGAACTCACCCCTGTTTTGTTTAGCCATGATTTCGTCTGCCTTTGGATTTTTGATTTATTGATTCCCCCTTCTACAGTCAACGTTTTTATCTAGAAGTTTTGGTATCAGTCTACAGATTCATATATCAGTCTAATAATAGTCTCCCACTATGACGTAAATGAGACAACTGACATTTTCATATTTCATTCAATTAGTTCACATGTAAATTCGATATTAATACGTATAGATTTTCCAATTATCAATTAGCAAGTGCGTACTTAATTACCAAATGCATAACAAAAGTGTCAGATATTAAATTATGTTCACAGAAATTAAATTGTGAGGAACATTCGGGAGTTCACATACACCAAATAAGAGAACCATGCTGAAAACGATTATCATTTAGGCTATGTTCGCGACTACTGATGTTCAAAATCCATATGTAATTACTAATGAAGAAATGACCAAATGTATGTATTAGTTCAAGCTTAATTATCGAATTACACTTGGGAGTTATAAAAAAAACTCATCTTTCTTTGTTGATAAAAAAAATTGGGGGTGGTGGCAATGCCGTAAACCCTTGCTTATTGCCCGCAGGCTATACGTTTTAAAAATAGAAAATGGTCCTCTGGGTTATCTAGTGAGGCATGCTATCTGATGATATGTTTTTCAAAGCTCGAATGCATCCGGGTTATGTGGTTTTTTTTTTCAAATTCACAAAGTAAATAAACATATGGTAAAAATACGTTAATTTCAAATATTTCAGTACATCACTTTAGCATATGTGTAGCTCGAACCTAGGCCTTCTATTAATAGTAACTTGCGGGCAATACACCGTAGCGGGTTATCTAAAGACTTTAAGACATGATAAAACGATATTTTGTGATGTGCGGAAGGAATAACGGTACAAAGAAGAAAAAGCTACAAGCATCATTCTAACATATATGTGAAACCCCGATGAAGGACTAATTTGTTTTACATCATTTTCAATTTGGTTCATAAAATTATGACTGTGTATGACTATGCTGATAAATTAACCTCACCCCTAAGAACACCTTACCTCGGGTAGGTATTAGCTCTTCACGTGGGTGGTTTTAATAAAAGAGGTCCTAAAGTGTAGGCGTAAAGTTATTAGAGCTCATGTATTGATTATTGGATAATTAATTTAAAATTAAATGCTTGATTACCATATGTTTAAATTTGGTGTCAGTTATCACTATCGATTAAAGGACTCTAGCATCACTGTGAGAAAATAAGAGGAAAATAATAACATATAGGCATTCCACGGAACTATAGGGCGATTTGGCTTTGTTTGCATTTATTGTTGTCATTTAGCATCCTTATGTCTACGGAAAATAAAAACCAAGTCACGCTTTCTTTTACACCATTGAAATACGTGGTTTTATTGTGGTTTAATGTCCGATTCAAGTCTTTCACTTATCTTGAGACGTCATGTAATGGCGACAAACTTTGCCTATGCTCTGCACTTATGGCTGCAAAAGAGCGAGGGTTCCATAACCTGTCCAAACCCAATGTGATACGATACCTCGGTCTATATTATATCAACCGAAAGACAGGGACAGACAACCACAGCGTGGCTCAGATTTGAAACCAATGACAATACGATCAGATGGCGATTTAATGTATGCTTAATTGCCAAATGCAGAATTTCGGTGTCATAAACATATAAATCTAAAAAGAACAGAAAGCCAAAATTACAACAGCATCAAGCTAAAATAAAACATATAACACTACACTCTGTTACACAAATTTTCGGCCCCTTGGCCTTTATCAAGAGGTCGACGACAGTGACACTAGCTTTTACATAATGTACATATTTTTACATACGTAAATATATCATGAAAAGTTTTTTGGAAAAATTTCTACAAGGAAACTTCCCTTTGGAGGAAATTGGATTAAAATAAAATAGCATGAGGTATTATGTAGCACAACGTTTTTCAAATTTAACTTGTGTTCTGAATGAAAAAAAATCACCATAAAGGTTGAACTTTATTCCTGATTTGCAATTTTTCTATTTTTAGAATGTATATTATTTGTGTATAAAAGTTTCTGATTACCGGATTTAGATCGTCTCTATGCGAACGTTACATGATCTTATTGTGCTAAAAGACGTTAGATGTCTACTCCTCTCAAACTTCTCTGTAAGTATCCATACAGAGCATCTCTACAACGAGCATATTAAGAAAAGAGACTTTGCGTCAGTATTACCCGTCCCCAGAAATAGAAAAAAGGAAGACATTTGCAGAGTGTTGACGCAGGAAACAATTTACAAAGTGTATTTTCACGGTCGTTCGAGGAGTCAAATAACAGAGTAAACATGGATTTGAGAGCTGTATATTGGAAATCACTAGAATCCTAAGATGAAATAGATTTATCACGCTCCTGGAGTTCCACTTTTCATAATGTTCTTGTTATTGAGGAGACCAAGACATTTGAGAACATTGGGATATTGACCATCTTTACCATATTGAACCTTCCCCATTATTTACTTTCTTTGATACCTTCTTTCAATAACGCCGCGCTGGCGAGTCCTTTTGTCTTTATTTCTATTTGTTTTACATAAAACGCATCGGTAATTTAGTTTTTTGTTTTAACGTCGTCAACGCTACATTCGTCATTCATTCAGTATGATGGTGGAGTCAAATTTATTCCTTTTAACACCACAGACCGCAATTGGCTGATAAAAGCGATAACAAATACCATACTATTAGGAAACTGTATATAGTGAAATTTTCGCCCCTATCGTCCTAATCGTCAGCAGCCATATTCAAAACTGGACGAATTCAAAACAATAAATTCATTTAATAGAATTATGACGAGACTGGGCGAATTTAAAACGGGTTGAAAGTTTTTGCAAATGTCTTAGGGCGAAAAAATAACGGACGAAAATAACCCTGTATACAGTATCTAGGGTTGAATGGGTTATAGTATAGAAGGAATTGTATTTTGTATTGTACTTTAAAAGTTGACAGCTTCCCAAATTAACGAATTTTCTCAAATACTTGAAATTGATAAAACCAGGCACTACCAAGAGATGGAGAGTTGATAGATTTGAAGTGTAATACTCTTTCCTCTACACTATGGAGGTATGCAATTGTCTTTTCAATGCGTATTTCATGTTTCCACCTTGCAGTTTCCGGACAGAGGCGACAATCCAATTATGTAATAATTATAGATATAACCTATGTCAATTACTCTTGCAATCTTACCAATAGCAACTATTTGCTTTGAAAACAACCTTGGTGTTGAATGCAGAAAAATAACAAATGGTTATTCATTAGCACATGAAGTGTTATACTATATTCTTTCACATAATGTCATTACCGAACTATTAATTCACTGCAATCGTTCAAAGCATCATTTAGTTTAATCCTATTTCTATTTTGTAGTGAATATTCAGAAGTATATCTCATAAACCATATACAAAGTAAAATTCTGTGGGAGGTCTTTTAACTTGGCTGTTAAAAAGACTGAATCAAAGCCCTAGTACGATGTACATGTATTTTGAAAATACTTATATTATAGATTGTCATTTAATAAATACAACTGTTCAAATAAAATGGTTTTCTTATTTCATTCCGAGTCTCTTTTTAATCCACACTTTTTACATGTATTTCTCATTCAATCTTTCATTAATCTACTTGACTCGAACTCCTACCCTCCTTGTAAAGACTATCGTTCAATAAGTCGGAAACACGTCTCGTCAGTATGATTAAGGAAATTGCTCACTTCTGCAGGAATGACATTTGATGTTGTTCCGGAGATTAAGGTTCCTTCTATTCGATAAGTAATTGAATAAATCTCTTCATATCTGTGTCAAGTCCTTGTCAGATTCATATTTAGTAGAATATCTATTTACCAGATATTCGATATGATTCCGTTCCGAACAAGGTCCTTTTTATGTATCTAGTTTCCGGTCATGCGGCAAAACGTTCCTTTATGTTCGTTCCTATTTCTTATCCTACTTAGGTAAAAGCAATGAAAAGCTTTTTTTAAAATAATGATATTTATTATATATCATATGGTGTTTTTATTCACACACTTTGGTAAATTGGTTTGCTAATGGCATTGTTGTTTAACGTCCCGCACAAAAATCTTTAACTTATATAGAGACGCAAACGTATGCCGGTAAACGATGGTAGATTTGGCATGTGTTTAACAGTAATGGGCATTGACCACTGGAAGTTCTTTTAAGTACTTTTAAGTACCTACACATACTGGGACCTTGGATTTTTCTGTCTCATCCGAAGGTCAGTAAGAAACAGTCACGTTTTATAACTTGAGACTGAAAATAGACGTCATTTTGACAGTTTAGATTCCACATGATATGCAATAAACAAGGGATTGTATTAATCATTAGCATAAATTCAAACATAACTGGCTATTTTATGGAAATTTGAAAGACGAAAAAAGAGTATGTATCAATCAGAACACGAAAGTTGTTTTTCCCTTATTTATGAATATTTATAAATGATCAATAATACCAATTTCATTGGAAACGATCAAAAATACATTGGATATTATGACATGCCATACGCTACGAGACTTGTAAATTTATCTTTATAGTTTAAGATGCAACCGTCATGAAAATTATGCAGATTGTTAGTCGTGATATTACTTAACCTCTGAATTTGACTTGCAGGTTTGTTTTTTAATTTTGAATGGAGCATGTTCTTATATATAATGCTAAAAATACTTATTCAGAGAGCATGTAATTTTACTTATTTTCATTTGACCGTATATCCATTTAGGTGAGGTGATGGGGTTTTTTTTATCCATTATTTAAATCAATTCTGTCAAAAAATGGTAATCATATTTTATTGTTCTGCTCTTCGCTTTGATATTGGATTTTTGGATATTTGACATATCGGCTAAATTGAACCCGGAAGAAATCAAATAACATAATCGGTATCAACAGATTGTCAACCATAGAGTTTTTATCAGTCTTATATGACCAATATATGGAAAGGGGTATGTGTTATAATGATCTTAAGAGATTTGTTTAACTGTCATACAGCGGCGTTGAGATTTTATCGGTTGCACTGAGACCACGTTTATTGTACGATAGGCTTAGGGTAAATTTCATCATCTAAAATTCAGCAAAGTAAGATGGCAAAAAAAAAAAATCCCATTTACAGGTGCGAACTGTAGTCGTAAAAAATGTCTATTCAACATATCAAATTTTGGTTACCAGTCCATTTAAAGTGTCCCAAATTGGAGTCTTTTCCATTCATAAAGTGGACAAAATCAATCCATAGGTAACAGACAGATAAAACGTAACATTGCATTATCATAGTTGTTTGGTCAATTATTGGTATCCGTAAATTCTTTATGTGTCAGTAGAATTTTACAAAATGCAATAACGAACCCAAGACGGACAAGGCGTCATTATATATTCTAATGGAGTCAGATGACAGGAATATTAACAACAAAATATTGAACGAATTGACCACTGATCAATTAATGACGTAAGCAAACAAAGTCATTGATGTTGTCTTTAATGAAGGAATTCATATGAATAGCTTAGCTTTACAATAATTGTTATATCCGTCTTCAAAAGAGCTATCGCTGTTATAATTATTATAATTATTGTTATCAGAAATATTTCCATCATCATCTGCAGTAAAAGCAGCGTAGTTAGACAACAATACAATTGAAAAAGCAGCTACACGTTCACCGAGAGCTCGAAATGAAAGTAGCAGTTCAATTGCTTTACATACGCAGGAAATGTTGTTATTGCTCACTTTCTTAAAAAACGCACGGATTTCTCTATCCCAAATTCCTTGGTTTCAAATCAGCTCTTTAATTTTGGTTACTCCTAGCATGAATATTCGGACGCAAGCAATGCAAATTAGTCACCAAAATGTCCGTCATACTTCCAAATTTAGATACTGGTTAACATTTAGATGCGAGTTTGAAAACCAGTACATGTACTTAAGTAGCGATGTTCCTAGTATTACTGTTACTGTAAACACTGTGGAGTCGAAGTATATGCACTTTGTTTTGCTTCTCGGTGGTAAATGCGCCTAAATAACGATTCAAAAACTGTTGTTGAAGATGCAAATTGCGATTTTACCACTAGAAATGTTGTAACTTCTACCAAGTTACAATCTAATGAGATCATTATTTGGAACATTTTCATTTTGTAATTTTTAATATCAGTTAACTACAGGGGGAATGACAAATGCGATGAAGCGATAAGGGTGACTCAATTACATTTATATGGTTCCAAAATCATTTAACATATAACAACAATTTCTATTTTCTTTAATTTTTTGGCACAGACGCTGAAATTGCACTGTAATTTGTAAAGCATGGTTTTCAGCCTTTCAACTTTCTCTCTCTATCATTGATTCAATCAAAGATAAGAATGTGTTCCATTAAGAGACATTTATATATTTCTTACTCAAATAAATTGAGAAGAACTTAAAAGTACATTTAAACAAAAGTACATAAAGTATATAATGACGTTACTTGTCTCAAGTACGTGTGTACTCATAAGACTGTCATACGTGTACAGGAGTTCCGTTACTCACTGTGAGGTCGTTTTGCTGTTTAGAAGATTACATTACCAATTTACAGTGTAAGAAGATCCTGTAGTTGTTTGGAAATGAAACTTAACTTTACCTTGCCATCCTCGATGTGTTTTTGAACAGGGTCCGACGCACTGAAATGTGTAACTCTCTTCCGTTTTGACATTTTTGCGGCACACAAAATCTCTCAAGATGAAAATGTAAATTTATCTTGTTTTCTGTAATTCCTTTCTGAAGAAAATTCCGTAAAGAAACAACACAACGTAAAGTACAACCTCTAAGCAAAGATGTCAAAGCCTAAGTCAGCGGCGGGATTGACGACAAAACGATTTGGCGGAATACGGCTTAGGATACAGCATTGATCTGTGTAATGACGATGTACATCCCGTGAACTACGATATGTTGGGAAAATTCATACAACTGGCACTGTAGGCAATATTGGATTTGGAAAGTCAAAGATTTTTCTGGCATAACTTCGTTACATCTCTATGATTATGCATATTGGACAGTCCGTAGACACTCAGAAGAGTGGTATACTTTTAGCTTCGCGGTTTCGCATTTCGACTCTTTCGTTTCTCTCTTTCTATCAACGATGGTTTCTCGGCGACTTTTGTGTTTCTAATAAGTCTCAATTTCTCTAATCCCAAATGCTGTTAAAATATTTTTCTGATGTAATTCTGATTAATTTTGTTTTTGAAATTACGTCTGATATTCTTTACCACGGAAAATTGAATTGGATTGGTTTGCTTTACATTTGTTTATTATCCCATTCCAGAAACTTTCAACCACACCCGGACGTCAACAGTACCGGTGAAGTGCGACAAAATAGGTATATGATCTGCACTTCCGGCCATTGAGCAGTACGAATTTTGGAACGTGCCGCCGACACTTACTGTGAACCGATACCTAATTACTATTTCATCCGAAGGACAGGTAGGTAGGGGAAAATGAAATGTTACAATAAGTTGATCATATCTAAAGCCAAACAGTCTTGACCACAATACAATGCTCCCCCTAGAGCCGTAAATTTCAGGTTTGAGCATCGTCTAAGTGTTGCTTTCATTATCCTTCATATAAGGAAGTAGGAACTAAGGACCCGTGCAATAGTAGTAGGGTAAGGAGAAAAAGGAATCCTCTTTTTTAAATGAGCACAGGTGCGTAGCAGAGATCAAAACTCTGATGGCCGAAAGATTGTAGAGTGTGCTGTTAAAGTACAGTACAACTACAAAACGATAATTATAAATTTCGACTTAAAAGGATGGACTCTTTTTTCATTTTTATTAAACTCATTCATATCTAAATCATTAAGTAGGCAAATTACTGTTCGACTTTCAATGAGTACAATTTTTATGCTCAAACAAGTTGTTTATTTTTATGTTTTTCCCTTTTCTCAACTTTTCATCGCCATCGAAAATTTGGTATGCATTCAGATAAACGGTAGATACTAATTTTTTGGATTTCAATTTCTTTCAATACGCACTGATACTATTCAATTAATAACCCTACTGAACATCAAATATCACCAAGTGACATCTTACTTTATTTTCGTAATTATGTCACAGTCCAAAACGAGGATGAAACTGATGACGTAATTTTATATCTTGCCCTGCTATCTAGTAGCCTTTCGCACATACTATACATATTGCCACATACAATATGGTTATTATATTTCCGCCATGTTTATTTCAAATAGCATTTGTTTCTATTAATGCCCAAATCACATGAAATATTTAAAGAGCGACAGCAAATTTTCGAAACCAATTTACCATACACATGTATAAGAGACGGCATCGATCAAGATGTTACTGTATATTTTCCATTCGTTGTATACATTTATTAGATAATCAACCTTGTTATAATGAGAATCTAAGTATAATTGACCATTGGTGATGAATATTTTGCCAATTCCAGGGGGAGGGGGTGGGTTCCAGACCGCGTGACCCCCTCTAGATCGGTGCATGCATTAGTTGCGATGAATGGTTTAATGGTTTATTCTTCTAATGCCTACCACAAAAATATCATCCCATCACTCGTAGGTTAAATTAAGGTCACATCATCTAGAAGACCCACTCATAATTCAATAGATAGAGTACGTCAGATAACGGTGTAGTGTGATGAATAATTGACGAATGTAATCATTCGATTTACAAATAGGACAATTATCATCAACAGAAATAATTTCCTCTCAGATCGAAGTATCTCTGATATCTATACATTCCTTTAATCATTTCGACTTTTACTTGTAATTGTTATACGAGAATCGCTCTATAAATTGAAACCAATTTTAGAAAAAGGAATCTATAGGTCTTGAACTAAGAAATTGCTTCTCATAGACAATATGTAATTGATGTTTGTAAACATGTAATTTTATACAATGAAGGTCACCATGCACCGGAGTAATATACTAATGTGTAACTTATGCTCAGTGTTATAATACATGCTATTACATATTGCGGAAACATCCTAATATGCATGTATCAGTGATCATATTATATTATCATCAAAGGACGGAATATACATCATTGATGAATATCCAAGTATCACTTGCACTGGTTCCGAAAAAAAATGAACATCTTTTTTTAAGAGTTTAGAGTTAGATCTTCATCGCTCTTATTAATGTCCATTTTATCCTTAACCGTGCTTTTACTTACACTAAAGTTCACGAATCGTCGAGGAGCAAATGGCATTATCCGTTGTAGGGAGGATTGCTGTGTACTCTTCATGATCGAATATAATTGATATGTTTCAATCAAAAAACTTTCGGTCCCTGTGCCTGGGCGCTTAAAATCATTTAATTTAAATCAGAAAGCTCTTCAATTTAAGTATGGAACCAATTCAATTCAACTTCTGTCTTCAGTTGGCTCCTTTTTAATGCCGTGTCGAAGTTAGATGTAATAAAACCCTATTAAGATTTCTACACTCTTAAACTCTTTTGGACCTTTCAAGTCTATCATTTTCTCATATGGATTGATGGCTGTTTAACTTCTAAACATGAAAATTTGATTGGTAATTGACAGAGCTCATTGGAATCTCTCTATCTCTCAATTTGGTGTCAGAACTCCGTGCAGCACGGCATAGGAAATAAGCAATTTCAGAGTTTACTCAGATTTGTTTGAAAATGGCTTCTGTGGGTTTGACCAACACTGGATTTTTTGATGAAACATTTATGTCAGGTGTTAGATGATGGATAGACACATCGACCGCCTCGTGTGGGATTCAGACGTGAAATTAACGATTATACATTTCCTTCCCCCAATTTGTGATCATCAATTAAGGCTTGGAGTTTATCTCTACCCTTGGTATATCTTCACTTTCACTTTATAGCACCGGAAATATGATAAGATTGAAGTTGATCTGATAAAACCGGTGATTCATGAAAAACTGCACTGTAACAACCCTTACATGTCCTTAATCAAATAAAGCCAAATATAAGATAATCGCTTCCATCAAGGCTGAAAGAGATGTAACGAGACATGTGCTGTCTTGTCTTATATATGTTTTAGTGACACGAAAACAACAGTGACAAGATCGTCTGCTACAACAGCATACCGCGGAGGGAAAGTCTATAGTGACTACAGAAGTTTAGATGTTTAAGACAACATCAGACTAATGCCAGTTCGACATACAATACTTGTTTTTTACGTATCCATATTCAATAAGCTGGTTGTATAAACTTCTGAGTCGACAACAGCGTCGCAGTGGATCTCTCCTTTTTAGACTAGGGAATCTTGGGTTCGAATTCAGTGGCACACGACTCCCTGTTTTCCCCTGATCTTCTAATGAGATAGTAAAAACCGTTCTCCGTTTCCTGCAACAGTATGGATCCCTTTACGCCGACATCAGCGCCAAACAGAGACATTCATATAAATTGACAAAACTTGTTTGTTAATCGATGTAAAACGAATAAAGGTTAAACTTTTCAATTATTGTGAAATTTTAACGGACGATTAGCCGCTTTTTGGCTCAAAAGCACACGCCATAGTTTTACTTAGAGTATTACTGTCTAACATGTTTCATACTGGTTGTCAGACCGTTTTGTGACGTTGACTTGGGGTCACTCCGTTTCCCTTAATAAGATATAGGGTTAACATCAGATGTGACCGGTCAATAGGAGATGCTTATTCCTCCTAGGCACCTGATCCCACTTCTGTTGTGTCCAGAGGTCCTTGTTTGCCCAACTCCCCTTATTTTGCATTCCTTATAGGAATTATGAGATCAATCACTGTTCGTTACCTTTACCTTCCTTATATATATCAAACAATGATAATCTAGAATTTATTTTCTCAAGGAATCAATTTGATTAATGGACCGAGGTATCGAATAATTAGATATATGATAACCTTTTGTAACGATATGAAATTTCTTCATTCATTTAAAACATTTCTTTGAATTGGAAATTACAGTAATATATCGCCTTAGATCTCTGCTATGTAGGTTAGTTATGAATATTCGATTAGAGTTTGTAAGAATAACCTATTGAATAATTCTGTATAATATATCTATGATACATCGATTCTTCGATAGCAGACCATGGTAAGTTTTGTTGACATAAGATTGAAATCTGAATGAATAAAACGGCATAATGTCAACTGAATGATGATCAATAGTTGAAGATCCTGATATCTTTTTCTAAGAATCCGATTCAAAATGAGGTATGATTCGTTGTGATAACACCATATAAAAGAGCCCTACTTATTTTATTCGCTCTTCCGCATATGATGACACAGATGAGTCATCGATGCACTCCAATAGATTTGTTGTTGAATTATTGCTTAACGTTCAAGCATATCTTATGAAGACTTGATTGGGTCATTAGCGGTAACGGTTCATTGTTGTTGTTTTGCTGTTTAACGTCCCATTCGAGAATATTTCACTCATATGGAGACGTAACCGTGTTCTGGCGAAGGGCGACAAATTTTGCCGGCACATTTGGTCGGAGAGCAGGGAGGGTTCTTTAATGTGCCAACACCTACTGTGACACGGGACCTCGGCTTTTACTGTCTCATCCAAAAGACAGGAACAGCCATCCGCAGCGTGTTGCTGCGCGGATCCGAACCCCGGGTCCTTCGATTCGAAGTAGAAAGTGTTTTTTTTTTTTATCTTTTTGAAGTCTAATACGCTAACCACCCGGTCACGGTAGCCCAAACAGTTTTTTAATGTACCACCACCCTATATGACACAAAACATCGATTCTTAGGGTCTAAGAAATTTTTTACTAGGCAAATACTGAATCCTGAAAGGCTGCGAAGCTGAAGCTGAGAAAATTCTTAAACTTAATTAATTCTTAAATTCAAAGGTGTAAAGCCCAGTTCTTACTGTGCAGTCAGAATTTAAGAAATTAGTCCGATCGAACACACTACCGGAAAAACTAAGGTATGATGGGACTTATTACAGTTTAGCAGACGGTAAAAAGGGAGAGTAGAAGATACCAAGGGGACAGTCAAAGTGTAAAACTCAAAAACAAACAATACCATGGCCAAAACAAAAAAAAAAATAATAAAACGCGCACCATTCAGTCTCCTTTATCCAGTTAGTCACATACCAGACGACTTCGTTTTTAAGCGGAATTTTTCAAATTGCAGCGGCCATTAACAGTGGTACGTTTCAGTACTCAAGACACTTCATTTTCCTGGTCTTATGTCGCTGAACAAACGCCCCAGGCTCCACTAAATTCATTCGCTCTGTATCTACCGCATACAAAATCTATTAAAGGGACGCTTTTTCAATTACGTATTTCTTGGAAAACAAAAAAGAAGAAGTACTTAATGATACTAAGAGACGTCTCCAGCATTGTGTAGATCTGCAAGATCCTAGAACACCTAGTAGGAGACACAAAACCGACTTAATTGCTGTTGTTTGATAATTAAGGAGTTGGTTTGGTTCGATAATTATATCAGCGTTGTGAAGTCGACCGGACAAATCAGATAAACAGAAAAGTGCATTTCCTCTCCAGTCACAGAGAACATGCTGCTGTATTATCACATGAACCATCAATTTTAAAAGTACAAAATTGATTGACGAAGACAGACAAAACTGTTCAAACATTCTGCCGAAGGGATAACATTACAAGCACACAGTCCAATGTTCTTAGAATGTTTGAAAATATTGTCTTGTTGTTTGTTTTGTTATCTATGGAAAAATTGCTGGTTGGTTGTATTTGATTGTACTTTTGTTTAA